>JBBBDQ010001462.1:8045000-8215000 GCA_037127315.1 Ascarosepion bandense | reverse complement strand
TTATCTGTTTTCTTAATTCCTGTTCTTTTATTGTCGTCTCTCCTTAATAGTGTTTTTTTTTCTCATATTCTTTAACATTCAGTAACTCCTTGCGAATTAGTGGCTTTTTGTCTTACTTAGGGTAAAATTATTAATTATTAAACAATTATTAAAACAAATACACATATTTTTAATTTTTACTTCTCATTCGTCCTCGAAAGTTTTCTTCATAAATAATATTAAGTTTAGAAGTTTTTCTTTTTTTTTTTCAAAATTTAAAAAACTGAAGAAAAAAAATGAAGGTTTCTGATTTATTTTTAAAATTAATGCAGTGGGGTAAAAATAGGATCCCTTAAAAGTTTAATATTTACAGACTTGAATATATATATATATATATACGAAATTTTACCAAATCCATAAGGAAAAATGGATGAACTACAACATATTTTAATTTATTTGTTTAAACGTTATTTTTTTAATGAATACCCGTATTTGAGTAGATACTCTGATTGTTTTTATTTTTTTTTATAATTAAACAATATATTTGTTTATATCTACCGGCCTGAATAATCGAGAAACCTTGATAGGAAACAAACAGAGTATCTACTCAAATACGAGAAATATCTACTCAAATACGAGTATCTACTCAAATACGAGTATCCATTCAAATAATGTTTAAGTGAAATAAATTAAAAATATGTCAGAATTAATCCATTTTGTAACGAATTTCATAAAATTTCGTAAATAAATTCTCATTGTTCTCATTTGATATGAATTTTTCGGAAAATAAGGAAAATGTTTGATAAAAAGCATTATTTTGGGACTTTGTCTTTTTCTTCAGGCTTGGTTAAGCGCTTATAGGCATGCCAGATCAATTGACGATTTACCCTAGGTGACGTAGGTTCGAATCCTGCCGATTCAACCCCAAGCAAATGCAACTAAGACGTAAAGGTCTTCTGGGAGTGAAAGGGTAATGCAAAGACTTTAGAAGGATCCAGAAATCCAACCCGAAATAGAAAAAAGGAATAACCCTCCACTCCTGTTTCAGAAATCGGGGAGGTGTGTGAACCGGACAATAGGCAAACCTATCTACGCCCGTTGAATGTGAAAAAATAAATAGTAAATAAAAGTTCAGAGTTTAGACGGAGACGTTAGAAGAATATAGTTGAATTAGACTTTAGAAGGAACCAGAAACCCAATCTTAAACAGGAAAGAAGGGATAAACCTCTACACCTGTTCAAAAGACCGGAGAAGAGTGTGAACCGAACGATATCTATATAAAACCAATATTAATCTATTCCTTGGCTAAGTAAATACTTATAGACTTAACTATAAATAAATAACATTTATCTGATCCTAAACCAGGTAAATGTTTATAGATTCGAATATAATCAATCAATATTTAAGTTTCCCTCATAGAAACTGCTTATATTTAAAGTGGAGGAATGTGATTGATCCTGACTTGACATCTCGACATCAGTCACGTTCTCACCAACGTGACGTGGCTTCACCCCGTCTCTTCTATAAATATTTTCATGACAACTGCTGACGAGCTTTTTCCTCTGGTGCTCCGACTGCATGAATTTAAGTATACTACTAGGTCTCACTCTTTTACGATTGGAATAGCTAAATATAACCGCCAATTCCACCCCAACATTTTGTTTTCTCGCACTTCCCGCCTGTGGAATTCCCTTCCGTTTACTTGCTTCCTTGATGACTACAATCTTCAAAAACTTTACAACGTAAATCGTAATCTTCTATTTTCCTGAATCTCGTTCATCGATAGTTCTTTCCTCAATCCTCTCTTTTATATCACGTTTCATTCTCTGTGTTGCGTACTGGTGGTATTGCCGCCTTGCTTGGGAGGACAAAATTAAACAAATATAACCGACCAATATTCACCTATTTCAAACCAAATAAATGCTTACAGATTTAAATATAGTCAAGCAATATTTATCTATCTTCGAATAAATTAAATACTCATATACCCGTTGCTCGGGTGTAGTGAAAGCTTTAAAACTAATCCATGGTCCTGGAGCTCAGACACAGCCTAAAGAATATTTGTGTGAAGTTTGGTGAGAATCGGATGAAAATTGTGGGTTTGTATAAAGGTCATACAGACAGATAAACACACACACACCCACCCACCCACCCACCCACACACACACACACACACACACACACACACACACACACACACATCTTGTCTTTATATATATATATATATATATATATATATATATATATATGTATTATCGATTTTCTACACTATTGTTAGAACTGCAACATTGACACTTATGAATATCGTTTCTTATGTCTTTGTCTACGAGTGTATCCAATTTGATTAAAATCGGACCACTCCTTCTATAACCCAATTTTTTCGATTATCGATTTTCGATATTTATCGGGGGTACCTCGACACAAAACCTAGTTAAGAATACTCGCAGACGCTTATAGTACAACTGTGTAAATTTT
Organism: Ascarosepion bandense; assembly: GCA_037127315.1. Lineage (NCBI taxonomy): Eukaryota > Metazoa > Mollusca > Cephalopoda > Sepiida > Sepiidae > Ascarosepion > Ascarosepion bandense. Next base: position 8,212,546 of record JBBBDQ010001462.1, on the reverse strand, counting down.
CAAGAAAATCAGTTTAGCCGTTTCGGAGTCTATAGGTAACACACACACACACACACACACACACACACACACACACACACACACACACACACACACACACACACTTCCATTTATAAATAAGTTTAGATATAATTTTCCTGGCCCAAGTATACTAAATATTGTTAATATAATATTATAAATCAGATATTAGTCACACTCCACCCACATCTATTGAACAGGTGAAGCGGCTCATCCCTTGTTTCCTGTTTAGGATGCGATTTCCGGTTTTCTCTTTTCCAATCGTTTCACTCTTTTCTTTTTTTTCTTTTTTTTCATTTGGAGTAGATAGACTAAACTATCGCCCGGTTCACACTCCACCCACGTCTATTGAACAGGTGAAGAGGCTCATCTCTTGTTCCCTGTTTAGGATGTGGTTTCCGGCTTTCTCTTTTCCATTCTTTTTACCCTTACGTAGCCCCCTGCGCATCAGTGGCGTTATCGCTTTGCTTGGGGTGATATGATTAAAAAAAAAAATTAAGTGCCATACGCGATACACGCTTGGGCGACAATGTCTTGAAAGAGACATGAGACATTTGGCAGAAGATTATCCCGGAGTAGGTTACCATTACGTTTTGCGTTATTCTGGTTGCCAACCAAGGCTATAGGATCCCATCTGTCCTGATATTCAACGTATAGCTGGAGGGAGAAGACATGGATCAATACGTTTCCCAATGAATGCAATGAATTTTACTGGAATTCGAACTCGGCTCTCCGATTTCTCGTTCCGAGCCGATATCTACTCTACCACAATGCACATCCATTAAAGTATAAACACACACGCACACACACAAACCGATTTCAACATCAAGTAAAAAAAAAACTACGATTGATAAGTAATAAAATCAATCAACCCGACACAACTTAACTGTGGTAGAGTATCTGACACCCCTGTAGCACTCTCAGATGCTGAACTGATCAATGGTCTGAAATGGTCTATTTAAGTAAAGAATAGTAGCATTCGAGGTGTAATATTCGAGTGTCATTCGAGTAATATTCGGACTGATTACTACGGCGAGTATTGCGATCTAAACCTGTATTCTCTGTGTTATAAATTCTAGCTTGTCTGTTATCGTAACTATTGTAACGTTCTGTGTATGTCCGTTTAGCACCGGATATTGCGCTGAATAATACCGCAGCACACTTTCTCTAGAGAATCACTATTCCTACCCACTCAGGCTTATTTTCTCATCTCCGCTAATTTGCAAAATTCACGTTAAAGCTGTATCTCTGACCCTGCACATTTTCAATTTTTCTGTGTTCCTTTCATTGTTAACACCACCCACTTTATGTGGAGGCTGGTTATATTTGATACCTCGAAAACCAAACTTGTTGAGTTTCATCAATGAACTACAGCAAGTAACGATCAATGGATGTCCCATCGGTGAAGCTCTGTATTTGGAAAGACTATTGGGCATTAAATTCACCCCTGACTTAAAGTGAAACTCGTACATACGAACCATCGCTAAAAATAGAGGAAACAATGGTCGGTTTCCTGTAGCGCTCCAAGAATTATGTGACACTTGAAGCTATCGTCTATCTTTACAAAATCCAGAACAGGCCAAAAAAGAAGTATTGCGTTCATATTAGGGGGGATGCTCAGTCCTCATTTTCCAAAGGCGTCTTCGAGTCCTTGTGGCTGCCAAAGTTTTTTCCACCCTGCAACTCCTTTCTCACGGACGGGACGTGGTAAGCCGCTTAGTGTTCTATGCCTTCTTCCATCGAAAGTGCTCGAACGAACTACATTCCGACAGTTCAAACATTCACGGCGACGACCAGCCATACCAATCACATTGTACCAAAACCAAATAAATTCCTTCCGTATACAATGAGAGGTAAATTCCATTCGAACAGCTTATTCTCGCAAACCACTGCTCTATGGAACCGAATCCCAAGAGGATGCTTCCCCGATTACTACACTCTTAACCTGTTCAAGTATCGGATTAACCATTATCTTTCCCACCTAATCTTTTTATTCTGTAAACCTATACCTTGTGTGGACACGGGGCGTTGTATAGGGTAAACCTCACTATATAAAACAACAAGAACAAAATTGATTAAAAAGAACTGACAATGTGTCAGTTTAATACTTTATTGCATTTTGTCGAATTTGGTGTTGCATATTAAGCTCGAAGCTGTGGATATTGTTTTTGTTCAAGTAATTTTGACAGTTTCAGTAATTTTCGAGAACCATGTCGTGTCTGTGTGGTAAGCAGAATTCCATGGTCTACATCCTGGTAGACTATTTCAAATTTCTATCTGCTCAAAGTATAACAGCATGGTGTCTGTTTCGTAAGCAGTATTTTTTGTTTACATACTGGTAGGCTATTACGAATTTCTAGCTTCTCAAAATATACCAGAATATTGTCTGTGTGGTGAGCAGAATTTCTTTGTCTCAATCAATGTGAGACCATTTAAAATTTATCGCTTTTGAAGATATGATACCCGTGTGGTAAGCAGAATTCATTTGTCTGCTTGGTAGTAGACTATTTCAAACTTCCACCTTACAAAGTATAGTGTTGTATATCAATTCAAGGAAGAATAGACTGGACCCGAAATTGAAAATCTCGATTTTGCTGATAAAAAACGCCGACATTCAATATATTCTTTTTATTATCATTGCATTCTGTCTCACATCGGGCGCTGACTCTTTTTGACACTCGTTACTCAAAATAAAATTCTAACTTGACAGCTGCGTTTTCGCTCTTTGCATCGCTCGGTGCAAAATTCACTTCTTGGCAAAATTCCACACCGACCAAGATATTATTTAACAATTCGGCAAAATACTGTCATTTTCACTGGCAATCATGCATGACTCCCAGCATTATTTCACACCGACCAAGATATTATACAACACTAGCAGGATCGTGTCTGTGCGTTGAGGAGAATTCCTCTGTTTATATCCTGGTAGACCAATTAAAACTTCTTGCATCTAAAAATTGGGTGTCTGCCTGTATACAGAATAACTTTGTCTACATCCTGGTAGATTATTTCAAGCTTGAAGTTTCTCAATGTGCACCAGCATCGTGTCTGTGCAATACATAGAATTCCTTTGTCGACATCCTGGCGGACTATACCAAACTTTTAAAGTTTTTTAAAGTATAGTATTTGTGTGGTGACGAAATCCTTTCTCTACATCCTGTGATACAATTTTGAGCTTCCAACTCCAAAGTTTACTAAGATCGTGTCTGTGCGGTAAGCAGAATTCAATTGTCTACATGCTGATAGAGTATTTCAGACTTCCAGCTTCTCAAACTACACTAGTTTGGCGTCTGTCTGTTAAAGCGAATTCTTTTGTATTTACATCCTAGTAGACCATTTTAAACTTTCTTCTTCTAAAAATATGGTGTCTGTGCGGTAAGCAGAATAATTTATTCTACATTCTGTAAAAGTATTTCAAAATACACCAGGATTGTGCCAGTTTGGAAAGCAAAAATTATTTCTCTACATCCTGGTAGACGATTTCGAACTTCCAGCTTCTCAGAGTATACTAGGATGATGTCTGTGTTTTGGGTAGAATTCCATTGTCTAACTTCCTGCTTCCTAACTTCCTGCTTCTGAAAATATGGTGCCTGTGTGGCAAGCAGCATTCTTTTGTCTACACCCTGGTCAGTCAGTTAAGTGCCATACGTGATACACGCTTGGGCGATCATGTTTCGAAAGAGACATGACTGACTGGGCAGAAGATTATCCCGCAGTAGATTGCCATTGCTTTCTGCGGTAGACTGGTTGCCAACCAAGGCTATAGAACCCAATCTGTCCTGTTATTTAACCCAATAACTGGAAGGAAGAGACGGATTAATAACTTTCCCAAGGGTATTTGCGCGTAAGTGAATGCAATGAATTCAACTGGAATTCGAACTCGGCTCCCCGATTTCTCGCTCTGAGCCGATATCCACTGTACCACAACGCACATCCTACACCCCGGTAGACTACTTAAAACCTTCAGCTTCTTGAAGTATACTAAAATGGTGTTTGTGTGGCAAAAATAATTTTTTTGTTTTCATCCTGATCAGTCAGTTAAGTGCCATATGTGATACACGCTTTGAGCGGTCATGTTTCGAAAGAGACATGACTGACTGGGCAGAAGATTATCCTGCAGTAGGTTGCCATTGCTTTCTGCAGTAGACTGGTTGCCAGCCAAGGCTATAGAACCCAATCTGTCCTGTTATTTAACTTATAACTGGAAGGAATAAACGGATCACTAACTTTCCCAAAGCTATTTGTGAGTAAGTGAATGCGAGAATGCAATTGGAATTCAAATTCCTCGCATTCATCCTGGTAGACTATTTAAAACCTTCAGCTTCTCAGAATATACCTTGGTGTTGTTTGTGTGGGTAGCAGTATTCATTAGTCTACATCCCGGTGACGATTTCATCCTTCCATCTTCTCAGAGCAAGACAGGATGGTGTCTGCCTGATAAGTAGAATGACTTTGTCCACATCCTGGTAGACGATATCAAATTATACCAGAATGTAGAAGAACTAAGCTGAATTATTGACAAAAATATGACAAAGACAATATGTAACTAATCCGCTATCATTCGACGGCAGTTCACAGATATTAAAGAAATCTGTGGTTTTCAAATTCCACTCCTGCCTCCTGCATTCACATTCGCACAAATACCCTGGGGAAAGGTAAAAATCAATCTCTTCCTATCTCCACTATGGATTAAACAGTAATGTAGACAGGGATCCCTAGCTTTAGGTGCTAGTCAGTCTCGAAGAATAATTATTCTAAATGAAAAAATGGTAAAGAAGGCAACAGGAAACCATTCTATCATCTTTCCCAAGAGGCTATGGGAATTTAGAGATATAACCCCCCCCCCCCCCAAAAAAAAAATTACTATCTAAGTCCGCAAGAGATATAGTATCAAGAATGTGTGAAATTGCAGTTAGAGTTTACTTAAGATTGGGATCTGTAGATTTTAGAAGCAGCCAGTTTAAGAGGAATGCGCTGAATTAGAAAATGGCAGAAAAGGCAATGGGAAACCATTTAAATATAGTTCCTGAGATTTCATGGAAAATATTAAAACGCAAAGGGAGCTGTGGAGAGCCATTACCACCTACATTCAGAAGATATATAAAATTTTAAAATACATGTAGATGTACACATATATGAACAGACTGAAACGAACAGTGATAGATCGATAGATGGATATAGACAGACGAGTAAACATTCATGTCTGCCGGTTTGCCGACTCACATGTCACATGAATATCTTTCATTTAGAGCCTATCTGCATTTGTGTTGATTTTAAATTTCTGTGGGTGGGGACATTCTTGTGAAGAGGAACGCAGGTGTTCACTTTAGGGTTAATAGATTAAGATTGCTAGATTGGATATTTTAATATTTATTCAGCTGAACACAATTTTTGTGTAGGAGTGTGTCTGCATAAACAAGTGTGCGTAATGAATACACATTTTCATCATCATAAATGTCCATACACACAAAATGCATATTTAGGCAGCAAATTTTCACCCAACAAAGTTTGATTAAAAGAACCGACTCTGTTTCATTTTTCATTGTATTTTTCAAATTTTCGTGTGAAAAAAAAATTAATTTTTATCATTGTCAAAGAGAGCAATATTTCTTTAATAAGATTTTTCGAAAAATCAGCCTAGTAGACGAAAATAAATTTACTGCTTAATGAATAAACGGGCGTCTATTCAAATACAGGTAACCATTAAAATAATATTTAAAGTGATTGAAAATCTGTCGGATAAATAAAAATCCATTACTTCTCTAAAAATTGCTTTGTTTACGTTTGAATGGGAAGAGAGCAGATATGAAAATATTTCTAGAGAAAAATGAAGAGAGGAGTTTCGCTTAAAGGTACCATTTCGGCGTTGCTAAATCGACTGAGATAGATCTTCATAGTTGGTTAGCGGATGCTGGATCAATCGGAAGCTTTCACTGCCAAGGGGGATGTAGGTCTGTACCCTGCCAAAGATATCATATTTTTCTTTAATAGTTTTTTTTGAACATTCAAGCCAGTAGACGAAAATAAATATACTGTTTAATAAATGAAATGCGTGTATCCACTAAAAATTACCTTTAAATCGATGAAAATCTGTCGGATTAATAAAAAATAAATTTGATATTTCTCCTTGTCATGTTTGAATATGAAACTGTGCAGATATGAACAACTTTGAGAGATTCTATAACGGGGAAAATTTTACTTGAAGGGTACTAAATTAGGCCTCGTGCGAACGACTTCTCTTCGTGGCCAAGTTGTTTAAGGCGAGCTGGGCTTAATGGTAGCTTTCTTTGCCCTGAGGGACACAGGTGCAAATACTGTTAGATAGTACCAAATTTTTTTTTATTAAGATTTCTCTGACATTCGTTCCGGTAGACAAAACTTATATATATATATATATATATATATATATATATATATATATATATATATATATATATAAACATGAAAAAGCACACACCCCAATACAAAATAACATCCATTGAATTAAGGAGAAACCAACCCCAAAACAAAACAACACCTACCAACCCCCAAACCAAAGGCGCCATTAGCACCAGCACTTTCAAGATTAATAGATCAACGTATCATGAACTCTGCCAAAAACAAACACTTAACCCCAACACCAGTAAAAAGGTCAACGGAACTCAAAATATAGACCAACCCCTCTCACACCCGAAAATAACAAATCCAACACAAATAAACGGTCTTTTCAACTGGATAATTCTCATTTCTAAAAAAATCACCTGAGGATGAAGCCAAAACATAATGGGCTGGCTTCGAAACATGAGAAATTTTTTGTGCAGTAATACTATGAATTTAAAGACATTGTAACAACCATTACAGTATATATATATATATATATATATATATAATTTAAAATAACAGACATGGTGTTATGGTTAATTTTTTTTTTTATATAATTTTTCATTTTTTTTCTTTTCAGAACATGCACCATTGTGTTGTAAATTAACTGAAACAAAACGAATAATGTCTTTCTAGGATCTTTCACACTTTCCCTGATCACACATACATCGTCTTTTTTGTTGTTTTTCTCTTCTGAATGGATTTTCCTTTACGTTTTGGAATAGTGGATCCAGTTTGCTTCTTCGCCTTGATGACAGGAATCCGCGATCTCTCTGTAAGGCTTGATAGTGTGTTCGTGTAGCGTTACAATTTTGGTACCCTTGCTTGGAGTAAGGTCCATTGAAGGCAATGGCCATAGGACAACAAATCGACGCTCGAGATAATATTGTATCGGCGTGATGAAAATCTTATGCAATCACGGATGACGCAATAGTTTTCAAGAAGATGTCCAAAGTTGACAAAGAATGTGGTTTTCAGAAATGTACTCTTTATACAGGGGTGAATGCCTGCAGTGGTAACAGAAACTGGTGTGCATTATATACTTTTATCAAAACCGTTGGGATGTCTTTTGAATCGTAGCTTTGTAAAAGTAGCCTTGTAAAAGACTACTTTCTATTGCAAAGAAGACATAATTGCTGCTTGACAAAAACAATAGGAGAATGTTAATGATATCTATAAATCTCGTTTTGTTCATATCTATCTATCTATCTATCTATCTATCTATCTATCTATCTATCTATCTATCTATCTATTATTTGATTTTTACATCAGAACACATAAATAACTACTCCAAAATTGTATATTTTGTTCCCACATTCAATAAAACAATGTCTCATCACCTAGTTAGTAATGATGGTTACCACCATCACTAACTAACTGACGAGACATTGTTTTTTCAATTTGTAAATAATTCCTGCATTTTGTAGTAATTATTTACATGTTCTAGTGGATAAATTAAATAATAAATATTTATTGGTCTTTTTTTTATACTGAGCCCGGTTTTAAATTAATATTTTGAACGTGACAAATTTATCTTTCATTCTTTTCATTTGGATATATATATATATATATATATATATATATATAGAGAGAGAGAGAGAGAGAGAGAGAGAGAGAGACCTATCTATGTATATATATATATATATATATATATATATATATATATATATATCGCTATAATGTATGTATATCCAAATATATATATATATAATCGCATCGCTCATCCTAAATGAATTAGAGTACTCTGGCTATTGGGCGTGTATGATGATAATGTATACGCTAAAATGTTTGCCTTCTTCTACCGAGCGCCCATAGCCCAGAGGTAGAATCGCCGACTGATGTCAATTCGGTCGAGTTTCAATCCTGGGTTAAAAGCAATCGGAGTCTAACCGTACTGATGAGCTGTGATACAGCGAAACAGATCTGACTGCGGGTGATTATAATATATATATATATATATATATATATATATATATATATATATGGCTATCAATGAGTATTCATATACCTATACACACAAGTACACGGACATATGTAAATATTTTTCTGTTGTTAATAAAACAGTGCTCGATGTAATATAACAACGCTATAAAGTATATATACATATATACATATATTGTTCTACGTCTATAGCACGATTCTTATGCACGAGTTTCATGCACTATACAAGTATCGTGCAGTAGAATTTAGTGCAGGTCATTCCACAATGTCATTATGCTTTATGTTACAATAAATTTCCTCTAGTGTCATCTCGATTTCAAGGCGAAAACAGCAAACAAGGAATTTAACGATTAAACAACGTAGACATCTACGGGAATTTTTTCCTTTCTATTTTATTTTTACCAAGTAAATTAAAAGCTGATCTTAAGTTGTCATGACTTGTATGACATGCATACTTTCACACACCGTCCTCCCGAATAGCGTTTGTAAAGCTTTTACCACTGTGGTGTTAATTATTCCAAATATCTTTATTTAACTGCCGCATCACATGCGAACTTTTTTCTCGTCTTTATTGATTTGCAGTCCTATCCAAAGTGTAAAATGTGTATAAAATTGGCCGGCAATCAAGCCACATTTATTGAAACTTTATATTTTGGGAGTATGTCAATATTTTCCTTAGGCGACAGAGCAATTTCATTATTCACAGCAATGCATTCTTTAATATAAATAACAGCACAGCGAGAAGCCGTACTAGTAAATTAAAAAAAAAAAAAGACGGAAATTTTAATAGCGTTTCCCGTTGCTTTAAGGAATTTGGGAAGGATTGTCTGCCTGCCTGCCTGCCTGCCTGCCTTGAAAATCAGCAATTACAATGTCGATTTTACATTGGATTCAATACGATCCACTAGCGCCGGTAAGAAATAGGCAAACTTCTTCAGTCCTTGACGACCCACAAAATCCAAAGAATCTGCAATGTCATCGGTCCTGAGCTGGCATCTCGGTTTCAGTCACATACCCACCCTGATAACTTAGCTTCACTGTACTTTTTCTATAAATATTTTCATGTTAATTGTTTTAATGAACTTTTCTCTTTGGTATCTCTACTTCACGAATTTAACAGCAGAACTTGATTGGCTGTTAGGTCTCATCATTTTACAGTTGAAATTGATTCATTTAACCATAAGTTCTATTCTAGTTTCTTCTAACGCACTTTTCGCTTGTGGAGTTATTACTTTCTAATTAACTTTGATATTTGAAAATATAGATGCAATTCCAATCTTTATTTTTGGCTTCCTAATTCCTGTTCTTTTACTGCTATCTCGCATAACATTTTTTTTCATATTCTTTGACACTCAGTGACCCCTTTGTGTCTTAGTGGTTTTATTGTCCTGAATGGGGTGAAATGATGAACAAATTCAGAGAGGTACGAAACAGTGAATGATTGACCCGAAATTATCAATAGCAGATAACGAACTGATCGATTCAGAAGAACATGAGTTTTTTAATCAGTTTCACTCCATGCAATGTTGCAAAGTCACTAAGACACACGAGGTTAGAGAATGTAGAAGAATTAGGAACAGACACATTAATAATAAGCGGAAGGGGAAAGAGTGATCAGGAAGAGTGTAGATAGCAATTGACGTTCAACTTACATTTTTGAAGATTAAAGTTGGCTGAAGACATGGAGTCGGAAGGGAGTTCCACGATCAAGTAATACGAAAAAAGTAACTGTTAGCGTGGAATTTGCAATTACATTTAGCCAGCTCAACTGTAAATTGATGAGATCTCGACGCAAATGCTGCCCTTAATTTCAAAGTGTCTAAGTAACGAAGAGCTCATTCGAACAATTACCATGAAAGTATTTCTACAAAAAACACAGAGAGACAACCTTATGGCAGTGGGAAAGTGACTGAAACCGAGCTGCCAGATCAGGATCAATGATATTGCTGATTCTATCGAGGAGATCAAGGTAAACAGATGGTGGACCGGAACATATGCATCGATGAATGACAGATATTTAAGATAGATTACGTGGATAAAAATAATCTCACACGACACAGTAAAGCAACTTTCTTAGTAGCTAACGTAAGAATGGTTGGTTGTTTCGTTTTATGGCATATCAACCACGGCGGGTCATTTATTGCCAACTAATTTAAAAAAAAAATAATTTATTGCTGGTAATACCTTTTTTCTTTCAACAATTTATTGTTGTTTTTATATAAGTTTTTGTGTCTAGTAATACTTTTTTTTTTTCGAGTATCAAGATTCATTGGGATTTGATTTTAAGGGCAGGGTCCCCAAGTCCTACCGTGTTATTTAGCCCATAACTGGAGGGAAGGGACGGATTAATACCTTTCCCAAGGGTACCAGTGCTAAAGTGAATGCAGGATATTCAACTGGAATTCGAACTCGTCTCACCGATTTCTCTTTCCGAGCTGATATCCACTGAACCACAACGCACATCCGTTACTAAACGCTTACAGCACCTGCTATTCCCAAGCGGTCACCCATCTAAGTACTGACCAGGCTCAACGTTGTTTAACTTCGTTGATCGAGCGAGAACCGGTGTATTCAACGTGATATGGCCGTAAGCCACGTAAGAATGGATTCAATATAATCTTTCAACTTCATGTCAGCTGAGAACGTTTGCCCGAGAAGGCGGAACGAAACACTTTCCTATCAACTTGGCAGCAGTGGAAATGTTGGCTTTTACTCGTGCAACGTCGAGAAAGAACACCAGATAAACAGTGGCTTGTACGGAAAACTAGTTTCCCATTGCACTCGCGACAACAGACGTACGAGCTATAAATAATGATACTTTTGGGCACCACTTACTTTTGGGCACCACTCGGCGTGGGTAGCCAGCTTGTCTTGCTCGAACTTATGTTTTTGTTTAATCATTTCACGACAAGCAAGACAGTTTTACTGCCACTGGTGCACAAGGGGGTTACATAGAAGGAAAGTGACGAGAAAGAGAGACAGGTTATAGAGTGAAGAAGATAATAGAAGGATGAGAATACTGGTGGAATGAGAGTGGAGTGGACAGAGAAGAGAGCACGAGAGAGAGGATGCGAGTCAGTGAGATAGGAGATGACTATTGAATTTAAATTGTAGCTGTCCGGGAAGCAAGTATACGAAACGGAATTCCACAGGCGGGAAGTCCGAGGAAAGAAGCTGGTAGAGTAAAAGTTGCAGTTACATTTTATTGGCTTAACTGTAAAAGAGTGGGAACCTAGTTGCAGTCTAGTAACTAGAGTAAATTCGTACATAGGAGGTACCAGTAAGCTAAGTTCATTGGAGCAGAAGCCGTGAAAGTATTTGTAGAAGAGACACAGGGAAGCCACATTACGCCGGTGAGAGAGTGACTGCAGCTGAGCTGCCAAGTCGGAATCGATCACATTACAGATCCTACGTTGGATTTTGTCAAGAACTCAGAGTTGAATAGCAGGGGCACTTGACCAGATGTGGCAGCAGTATTCAATACACGGGTGGATGGTAGATTTTGACCTCTTATTTAAAACGCAATATAGTGTAATTGTTAGCACACTAGATAATAAAACACAAAATTGGCAAGTGTTGATAAACAATTATTTGTGAAATATGTCGGTAATATTTAATCTTTGAGGATAATTGAACAACTTTTGCCTCAAAGACAAGAAATTCACCGACATTGATTCAGTCAGTTAAGTGCCATACGTGATACATACTATTGGGCGATCATGTCTCGTTCGATTCATGACTGACTAAGCAGAATATATTCCCACAGTAGGATACCATTTATTTATGCAGTAGACTGGTTGCTAACCAAGGCTATAGGACCCAATCTGTCCTACTATTGAACCCATAGCTTGGAGAGAGAAGCGGAAGATTCCTATCTCTTTTAAGAGTATTTGCGCGTAAAATATTAATGAAGGAAATACAGAAGAATCGTTTTGACAGCATTAATGTTACAATAAAGCATTTTCCCCCGAAAATACGGAAAAGAAACACGCAATGGCTAAATACACTGTTTATTTCTCTTCTTTAATATCGTGAAAAATTAAATATTTTAGTGAATATATATATATATATTGTTTGATTAAATAGTTTTTGGTCATAATAAAATTAGACCAGTAAGAAAGGGTGGGGAGAGTTGGCAACAAAATCTTCCTTTTTTATATTTCTTTCACTAGTGTTGAAGTGATTGGTCTTGTCAAACGGAAAATTTGCACACATAAACAGAACACATTTTTCATGATATGGAGCAAGTTTTATTCATATAAGTATGTAAAAAAAAAGTTGAGAACAAAATTCCAGACATGTCATGTCTGGAGAAAGTTGGCCAGGGCATGGGGTGACTTGGCCTCTTCAGTGGGGAGACTTGGCCACAAATGGGGAGAGTTGGTCACATTAAAAAAGTCAGCTTTCAATAACAAAATACAACAAAATGAGCATATTTATTAGTCTTTACATCATTTATGCATCATAATAACACATGATAATATTCTGAAATGTGCCCTGGGCTCAGCGATATAATGGTCTTCATATGATCAATACTACACATGAATGATGAAATGTAAACACACACACACACACACACACACACACACACACACACACACACACACACACACACACTAGTTACAAATCTGTACCACAGATGTGCTCTAATTAGCAAATGTTTAACTTGTCCAACGACTCTTGAAAAAAGAAAGTGTTCTTGGTGCGTTCTGTTGTTCCAGAGAGTTTGGTTCGAGTCAGCTTGGCTTTGATGATGCGAAGTGGCACTCTGCCAATGTCTTCAACCTGAGGCTTGATGAATTTTCCCTGGACTTTTCCGCTCCTTCTCAGAAAATAAATCTCTATTTTACCCTCTGTGTCCTTAATGACTTCGCCAACGTACAAAGCCGCTGACTTTTTGCCTTCATACTGACACAGCACGAAATCTCCAGAGTTCACTCTGTCTACGCTGCCCAAAATCAGTTCTCGGTCTTCATCTTCGTTACTTTCACTTTCGGACTCGTTATCAACCAAAGTGTCAATGTCCATATCATCGCTGTCATCCTCCTCGATAGGGACAGTTTGGCTATCTGGCTTGGTCGTCACTTTCCTTTTTTTGTTTCAGCTTTTCTCCACTTTTGACCGAAACTTTTCAGTCAGTTCCCCAAGGTATTCTAGTGAAGTGGCAATCACGCACTTGCCTCTCTTCCGACCTCTCTTGCTGTCTGTTCTTGGTGGAGCTTTGGGAAATCCTCTGAACTGAGATGCGGAAACAAAAGAGGGTGGCGTTGCTTCTTTGACAGGATCACAGGTTTTTCCAGTTGGTGTAGTTGGGGTAGATGCTGGTGCTGCTCCTGACAAAGTGGTGCTGACTCCTGATGTGGAAGGTTGTGGAGAATGACGTGCTTGACCTGTTGTGGGTGGGGTGTTTGGTGGCGGTTGAGACACCTTGCTGGAAGGAGAAAGAGAGAGTTTCTGCAGGAACAGGACGGTTGGTAACATCGGATGGTGATATCGAAGAAATAGTCAAGAAAGATGTGCCTGTCCAGGGGCCAGATGCCAGATGCTTTGAAGACGGCGGTGATATTTGCTGGGGTTGCCTCTATAGTCTAAGCATAGCTGACCAGCTCAGCGATGTTGTAGATGGTGATGGTTTTTCCAGGGTTGTTCATCATCCATGAAGTGGCCCTGTCATTGAAGAAAGATTTCACTGGCCCATAGTGCAATTCAGAGGCTGCGTTTTGTTGTTGGTATGAGGGACGAGGGTGATGATGTGCACGTGGTTTTCTTTTGCGTATGTCAATGCTTGCAGTGACAGGTGACTTTCGTGATTACCCAGCACGAGAACGACAGGGTTTTCTCAGAAGGCTGCACATGTTTTACAAAATGCTCAATCACCGACAAAAACTTATCTGATGTCATCCGCCCATTGTTTGTGAGAAGACCTAAGCTTCCCTTAGGAGCGTGGTTCATCATATGTTGCTGAACACTGGTGGCAAGGCAACACCTGTTACTGACACTATCCCGCTTTCTCTGCTGGTCATTTGACCAACCTGCTTTACCCCTTTTGAAGCAATAATTTTGGGCATCTTCTGCACAGTCGTGAAGCCCGTCTCATCCAGATTGAAAATTTGTCGTCCTTCGACATTCAGACTCTTGTAGTTCTCCTCTAGCAAGTCAAAAGACTGATTGATGTTGTGTTTGTTGAAGGCTGTTGCACGGGTAAGGGAAGTGGCCTCAGGTTGCCGAATATATATAAATTATATTTTAGAACATGTACATATTTTTTTATATATATATCCACTACAAATGGTACATTTGTTTCGACATTTAATTGAAGGTTGAGGGTGTCGTCTGAGAAATCCAATGAGCCATTCTTTTCCAGCCTGTTTGCATGCCTCCCTTGAAGCAGGAACCTTTTTACCATTCACCACAGCCATTTCATATGCCACTTCTTTTTCTGCACACGTTGTCAGGCCATAGAACATTTTGGAATATTTTTGTAGATAGTCTGCCAATTCTTTCTCCTCTGCACTGGAAAAGATCTGTGCTTTAGAATAGTCTGTTGCGATGTTGGCATCGTTGTTTTCTCTCATGGGGGCAGTCTTTTGACGGAGAGTTGTTCTGGGAACTTCTGTGTCCTTTGATACAGCTTCTTCAGATTCTCCATTCAGAACTCTGGCCACTTCTGCCCGTAAGATATCCTCTGGAATCAGCCCATTGTCTGTTTTTCGACGGTATTGGCGAGGATTTGTTGAATCTTGATTCTCCAAAGATGATCTGCAAACAGAACAAACAAAGTAAGGTCATTTTTCTTTTTTCCCGTCATCTATGCATTCTGTATTCGGTGGAAAGAAAGATTTGATTAATAAAGAACAAGCCCGATGAGGTTTGAACAGCCTGTGCAGTAAAATGAACACACAGCTTTGAGAAATTTGCGCAGCAAGGTAATTTATGTTAAGAGGTGCTTCAGCTAAGATATGTTTGAGTTAATGATTACACTGTATAGACACCCTAATACAAAGGAATGCATGAAAAACAACCACAAATTCATTCAAAACCCAGTCATGTAAAGATATAAAACCAGTATGAGCAATGTGGAGAGTTGGCCACCTGTGGGGAGAGTTGGCCACCTGTGGGGAAAGTTAGCCACAGGCTGGCCAACTTTCCCCACAAGAAAAATCTGAAAACAAAAAATCAGTAAAAATTAACAATGACTGTTACTTTTTAAGAAATATGCTGAAAGGTAGGCTAAATGGACATTCTTTACAGATGCAAAAAAAAAAAAACAAATAAAAAACAAACAAAAAAAAACAGAACACTGACAATGTCATCAAAGCTATTATGGGTTCGAAGGTAAAAACTGAAAAATTGAAAAACTTACCTCCAAAATGAGGTAGTGCTCTCTCGCAGCCATGTGTCAAGGGAAGTAATCAACAGTGGGCCAGTTATTCTTCCCTACAGAAGAGCTCTCCAGAAACAAAGCTAAGAAGTAGTTTCATACGTGGGTTTTGCTTAGACACAGGGGTGGCCAAGTCTTCCCACTAGCCAAGTCTTCCCACTAGCCAAGTCTCCCCACCCTCCCCTACACATTTCCATTAAAAAGTGTTCAATACAATTATATTGTAGAACTTTTAAATATTCTTCAATGTAACGGGAAATTTTTGAACGCGCGATTTAAAAACTTTTAAATTTTACGTGAGCGTTCAAAAAAAAATATCAGTTACGCGAGCGTTCTTAAAAAACGGTAAACGGTAAAATGAGTTATTGCAATTTGCCTGAAGACACCACATAGTAGAAACGAAGAATATATATATATATATATATATATATATATATATATATATATATATAGTTTCTGAAAGGATTTTTCTGTTGCTGAGGTGATGTGTTATCCCCCGTGGGGATCTTCATATCGAAATGGCCATTCAACATCATTGAATTAATCCTTTTTTAATTTATATTTGCTCTGTAATATTTTATTACATGGAGCTCTCTTCCTGTATCATTTTTTAATATTAAAATAAAATTTTTAATATTAATTAGGATCGGGTTTTTGGAATTTACCTTCCTGCTTTTTTCCCTTGGATTGAAGTATCTGAATTAAAATCTATCTATCTATCTATCTGTCTATCTATCTATCTATCTATCTAGTACAACTTTAGAAAATAAATATAGGGATGGCTGTATTACGGGATTGTATTATACTCAAGGATGTAATTTGTTCCCTGTTTTTAACCTAAGAAACTCGGGGTCGTATTATACTCAAGTTGTATTATACAGGGTGTCTCTCTAAAATCTGGACACGTAGGCAAAAATACACATTTGCAAGAAATTAAATTTTCATCAACAGTTTATTGAAGTGGAATATTAATAAATATCGTATTTACTCCCCACCCCCACTGGAGCGAGATGTGACACAAGGTCTTTTTTTAGGTGGGAACCCGACCGCGTACGGACGGGCTCAGGGACAAAAATTCCCCAGTCTCCTCAACACTGTTCCTCGGGACTGGGTATCTATTCAGTGTAATTTTTCTCAGTTACGACCCTGCCCCCGCGGATGGTGACACAACTGAACTGCACTCTGTCTTCAAGGACAGAGACGCAACTGGGAGATGATTCGGTACCCACCCAACACAAATATCTTCAGTATGATTCCCGTCATTTGTAATGCAAAGTTTGATGCGCTTTTCAAGATTTATGTTAACTTGATGCAATAACTCTGCACTGCTGCCAAATTTAGCACATTCACTCTTTATGTTGTCTATAAAGTGTGTTGCATTTGTGATTTTCACCGGGAACAACTTCCCTCTTAAGATAACACAGAAAACAAAGTCAAGTTCAATTCTTTCTTTTGACAAAACTGTCCAATCTGTGGAGATACAGAAAAGTAAAGTTAATGAGATTTCCTAACCCGACACAGTGACACAACCTTCCGAGCAGTGGATTTAGCTATTGATTCAATGTAATGGTTCCACTTGAGGTCAGAAGAGAAGGCGGAGTTTATTGCTTTCAAGGAGACTTGCTTATGAGGCGGGGGCAACAGAGACTGGCAGTGATGTTTGACAGGGACACCCCGAAAATACGATATTAAATTATAAAAAAAATAATGGTAATTTCTTGAAAAGTTGAAACCTTATAATGATTACATTAGTGTATATAAGCACTTATTGATTCAATCATCAATGGCTTCATTTCTGGTACAACTTTCGTTTTAAATAACATGTCATTGTGCATACAAACATCGATTGATTGATAATGAATATTAAGAGATATTACAGTTGAAGCCAAATCCGTCATGTCGCTAGACAGATCAATAATTCATTGCAGCAAAGCAAGTTGTTATTGCAACATTGTGTAAACATGAAATGGAAGGAGCGTTTGAATGCAAATACATTCTAAGCTTGATTAATCTTTTCTCTTTATAAAGGCTCAAGAGCAACTTAGGGTAGAGGGCTGCCAAATGAGGTGCTTATGATCATAAGAGAAAGTATAAAGAAGAGAAGATTATGACAATAAGGAGGATAGATAGCGACTAACTCTAGACTTGAAGTGGTTAGCATTGTAGTATTCAGAGAAGCATTCATGCGGGAGTTTGTTCCATAAAAAAACAGTTCTCGCGGAGAAACAAAGCTGTCTGGATGGAACTTCTCCTTACAACTGGAATACGGAGGACCTCTACTCTGTGGTAGACTGACTTGTAAATTTCAATGAAGCTGCTATCTGTCAACCATCACTGGCAGTCTCTGTTGCCCCCGCTCCATAAGCATGGACCAAGCGAGTCTCCTTGAAAGCAATAAACTGCGCCTTCTCGGTCCCACACTCACTTCTGACCTCAAGTGGAACAATTATATTGAATCAATAGCTAAATCCATTGCTCGGAAGATTGTGTCACTGTGTCGGGTTAGAAAGTTTTTTCCGCTTGAGTCCATCTTGCACATATGCAAATCAATCATCCGACCGTGCATGGAATACTGTTGTCATATCTAGTCGGGCGCCTCTGCTGTTCATCTCAGGGTTCTTACAGGCTCCAAAAGGAGAATGTGATCGGTCCCGACCTAGCAGCTCGACTCCAGCCAGTTTCTCACCGGCGGGATGTGGCTTCCCTCTGTCTCTTCTACAAATATTTTCATGGCTTCTGCTCCGACGAGCTTAGATCACTGGTCCCCCCTCCACAAGAATTTACTCGAGCAACCAGACTGGCAACAAGGTCCCACCCATTTACAGTTAAATCAATTAAATGCAGCCACTTCTACCAAATCAGCTTCTTTTCTCGCACCTCCCGCTACACCCCCCAGGAATTTAAATGCAATGCAAATTCCCATATCTTATACACTTGACTCCAGTTCTTTCTACATCACCCTGTGTATCTTGTTCTTTTCCTTTCTCACTCTATCTTCGCAACTGTCATCACACCTGTATTTTCATTCTTCTCTTGCCCTTTCTCTGAACCCCCCGTTTGTCTTTCTCTTTGCTCTCCTCCTGCTTAAACTTTTACTCTCTTATGTCACCCTCTGCTCATCAGTGGCGGTACCGCCTTAATTGGGGTGAAACGATTAAAAAAAAAAGAAAAGATGTTGAAGATTCGACTCCGTGGACGGAGCACGGAGAGACCTATCTGTAAAGCTCTGAACAAGTGCAAGTATCTGAGACTACCTCCATCTGAGACAGGTCAGTCAGTTAAGTACCGTACGTGATGCACGCTTTGGGCGATCATGTCTCGAAAGAGACATGACTGACTGGGCAGAAGATTATCCCGCAGTAGGTTGCCATTGCTTTCTGCGGTAGACTGTTTGCCGACCAAGGCTATAGAACCCAATCTGTTCTATTATTTAATCCATAACTGGAGAGAAGAGACGGATTAATACCTTTCCCAAGGGTATTTGTGCAAGGTGAATGTAAGGAATTCAACTGGAATTCGAACTCGGCTTCCCGATCTGTCGTTCCGAGTCGAGATCAACTGCACCACAACGCACATCTGTAAGACAGGCACCCTTCCTAAAAGCTGACTAAAAGCTGACTAAATGACGGAAGCTTCAGTCAATTTTTTAAGAAAGACATCTTAGCACACACACGCACACACACATATATATATATATAATATATTTGTTTTTGTGAATATGTGTATGTGTGCATGTTTGCATGTGTGTGTACGTGTCGCTTAAAATCTGCTATATTTTATGAGGGAAGATTACTCATTTTTTTTTAATCATTTCACCCGGAGCAAGGCGGAAACGCCACTGATGTGCAGGGGGCTATATAAATGTAAAAAGATTACTTAGAAAAGAGTGAGGAGTACAAACTAGTTAGAAAGGAACAATATAAAGCTGAGAAAGCAGGTGCGATGACAGATACATAGGCGGAGAGAAAGGGACGGTTATACGGGGGTAGGGAGAGAGCCAGTGGTTAGTAGATGAGTATTGACTTTGCATTTAAATTTCTGGAGGTTGTAGCCGTCAGGAAAGCAAGAATACGGGAGCGAGTTCCACAGGCGGGAAGTGCGAGAGAAGAAGCTGCAGGAGTAGAATTGTCGTCATAATCTGAGGTAGAGCGTTTGTATAGCGTGAATTATTTTCTTTCATTTTTTCTTTGCTGTGCGTATCAACAGGAAAAAGCACCCCCCCATAACAATACAAAGTGGCATACAGAAAAAATGACACAGGTAAAAATGTTGGAACTTGGTTAGTTAGTTCTACCAAACACAACATTTTTAACCGACCTTGCCTCAACCGATTATTACTTTTTTTTTCATCACTGCAAAACACATTGATGAGAAAAACTTTTTCTCAAGATTTCGTCGAAAAATATTTTTTGCGTCATAACCGGCAAAATTTACCCGAAGTTTACCTCCTAAGAGAAACCCTATAAGTGGAAACAAATCCTCACAGTTTACCCAAGAGAAACCCTATAAGTGGAAACAAATCCTCACAGTTTACCCAAGAGAAACCCCATAAGTGGAAACAAATCACAGTTTACCCAAGAGAAACCCCATAAGTGGAAACAAATCCTCACAGTTTACCCAAGAGAAACCCTATATGGAACAACCCCTTCACAGTTTACCCAAGAGAAACCCTAAGAGGGAAACAAATCCTCACAGTTTACCCAAGAGAAACCCTCAGGAAAAAGAAAACAAATCCTCACAGTTTACCCAAGAGAAACCCTATAAGTGGAAACAATCCTCACAGTTTACCCAAGAGAAACCCCATAAGTGGAAACAAATCCTCATGCTTTACCCAAGAGAAACCCTATAAGTGGAAACAACCTCACAGTTTACCCAAAGAGAACCCCATATGGAAACAAATCCTCACAGTTTACCCAAGAGAAAACCCATAAGGGAAACAACCCTCACAGTTTACCCCAAGAGAAACCCCAAGTAAGTGGAAACAAATCCTCATGTCAATGGCAGAAACCCTATGAGGGAAACAACCTCACAGTTTACCCAAGAGAAACCCTATAAGTGGAAACAACCAAGCAGTTTACCTAAGAGAAACCCTATAAGTGGAAACAAATCCCTTACAGCTATTCAAAGGAGAAACCCTATAAGTGGAAACAATCCTCACAGTTTACCCAAGAGAAACCCCATAAGGAAACAAATCCTCACAGTTTACCCAAGAGAAACCCTATAAGGGAAACAAATCCTCACAGTTTACCCAAGAGAAACCCTATAAGGGAAACAAATCCTCACAGTTTACCCAAGAGAAACCCCATGAGGAAACAAATCCTCACAGTTTACCCAAGAGAAACCCCTATAAGGAAACAAATCCTCACAGTTTACCTAAGAGAACCCTATAAGGGAAACAACCTTCACAGTTTACCCAAGAGAAACCCTATAAGTGGAAACAACCACAGTTTACCCAAGAGAAAACCCTACAGGAAACAATCCTCACAGTTTACCCAAGAGAAAACCCTATAAGTGGGAAACAACTTCACAGTTTACCCAAGAGAAACCCTATATGGAAACAAATCCTCACAGTTTACCCAAGAGGAAACCCTATAAGTGAAACAACTTCCTACAGTTTACCCAAGAGAAACCCTATAAGTGGAAACAATCCTCAGGGGTTACCCAAGAGAAACCCTATGAGGGAACAAATCCTCACAGTTTACCCAAGAGAAACCTATAAGGGAAACAACCCTCACAGTTTACCTGGTGAGAAAAAACCCTATAAGTGGAAACAAATCCTACAGTTTACCTTCAAGAGAAACCCTATAAGTGGAAACAACCCTCACAGCTTACCCAAGAGGAAACCCTATAAGTGGAAACAAATCCTCACAGTTTACCCAAGAGAAACCCTATAAGCAACAAATCCCTCAGGTTTACCCAAGAGAAACCCATATGGAAACAACTTCCCACAGTTTACCCAAGAGAAAACCCCATAAGTGGAAACAAATCTCACAGTTTACCCAAGAGAACCCTATGAGGGAAACAAATCCTCACAGTTTACCCAAGAGAAACCCTATAAGTGGAAACAAATCCTCACAGTTTACTCAAGAGAAACCCTATAAGGAAACAAATCCTCACAGTTTACCCAAGAGAAACCCTATAAGGGAAACAAATCCTCACAGTTTACCCAAGAGAAACCCTATAAGTGGAAACAAATCCTCACAGTTTACCCAAGAGAAAACCCTATAAGTGGAAACAATCCTCACAGTTTACCCAAGAGAAACCCTATTGGGTGGAACAAATCCTCATGTCATTCAGCAGAAACCCTATGAGTGGAAACAAATCCTCACAGCTTACCCAAGAGAAACCCCATATGGAAACAAATCCTCACAGTTTACCTAAGAGAAACCCGATAAGTGGAAACAAATCCTCACAGTTTACCCAAGAGAAACCCCATATGGAAACAAATCACAGTTTACCCAAGAGAAACCCTATAAGTGGAAACAAATCTCACAGTTTACCCAAGAGAAAACCCTATAAGTGGAAACAAATCCTACAGTTTACCCAAGAGAAACCCTACAAGTGGAAACAAATCTCACAGTTTACCCAAGAGAAACCCTATAAGTGGAAACAAATCAGTTTACCTCAAGAGAAACCCCATAAGTGGAAACAAATCCTCTACAGTCACCCAAGAGAACCCTATAAGTGGAAACAACCCTCACAGTTTACCCAAGAGAAAAAAAAAACCCCATAAGTGGAAACAAATCCTCACAGTTTACCCAAGAGAAACCCTATAAGGGAAACAAACTTTCACAGTTTACCCAAGAGAAACCCTATAAGTGGAAACAATCCTCACAGTTTACCCAAGAGAAACCCTATGAGTGGAAACAAATCCTCACAGTTTACCCAAGAGAAACCCTATAAGTGGAAACAAATCCTCACAGTTTACCTAAGAGAAACCCTATAAGTGGAAACAAATCATTGCAAATTAATAGGAATTTAAAAAGATAATATAAACACCACAAAATGGACCCTTTCACAGAACAACACAGTCACTGCATTAGTTCCTTAACTTAATGACTCCGACCATAATTTTGAGTTAAAAAAATGCTGATCTAAATATAAGAAAAAGCACTTTACTAAGACGTCAATGTATAGAAAGTGCTTTAATCACTAGATCACATGCAGTAAATCTATATTCTACGTTCCTACAACATTTTACCTTATCTTGGTAGATCTATTGTCCCAATGTAGGATATTTAATAACAGAAATAATAAAAATATGAACAAAAAGAAAATGAAACTAAAGGAGAAAACAGCCAGAAAATATATCCAAAACACTAAAAAATGATTTAAATTTATTCAGAAAAAATTAAAGTGCAGGAAAACGATAATTTTTATATCGAAGGAACAATATTCTATAATCAGAATGTGACATATTTTACAACAAAAGTGATAAAAAACATAGTCTAAAAGGAAAAGAAACTAAATTAAATCGGTTAGACTATATACTCAAAACATTTTTAAAAAATAAATTAAATTTAAATTACAGAGTCTCCTCTCCTTTATAGGTATGTGTAATCAAACCAACAGGAATATAACTTTAATCCGATGAAGTCCTCAAGGACGAAACACATCAGCCTAAAAAAAATTCCATATTTTCATAGATTTTCCTAAGTTTACATTTTATCCAACTATATATACAACATCAGCGTCCTTCCCTCTAAAAATACTTAATTTGTTTTTGCATGAGCAAAAATCATAATATTTGATATGCATTTTTAATGATAAAATGTCCGTATTTCATGAGGAAAGAGTGCTCACAATCGGAGGTAGAGCGTTTGTAGATATAGCCAGTGTGATTTTTTTTATTTTTGTTTGTTTGTTTTTTCTTTCTCAGAATGTGGCATATTTTCCAACAAAAGTGATAAAAACATAGTCTAAAAGAAAAAAAATAAACTAAATGAAATCGGCTAGACTGTATACCCAAAACATATTTTTAAAAATGTAAAATTTAAATTTAAGTCACAGAGACTCCTCTCCTTTATAGGTATATGTAATCTCACCAACATGAATATCACTTTAATCCGATGAAGTCTTAAAAGACGAAACGCATCACCCTAAAAATTTTCCACATTGTCATAGATTTTCCTAAAATAATAAAGTTTTCATTTTATTCAAAGATATATTCACCATTATTTGCAATGATTTCTTGTTACTTATTAGTTAGCTGTTCGATACTTTTTGAACAAAATTCCGCAGGTTTTGATGTAAAAAAATCTTTTAAACACTTAAGTATGGTTATCATTAGAGAAAGTTTTTGCCATCAAAATGTTTTTCAGCGATCGAGAAAAGTAATAACCGCTTGGCAGAAGGTCAAGCGAAAATGATGGATGGAGAAGAACAGAGCAACCGAGTCCCAAAATGTTTTTCCTGTTATATTCTTGCTATATGCAAACTTTTATTGGCAAGGAGAAGAACAATATTTTTCTCACTGATTATCTCAAGGTTATTTGCGAACAAAAATTAAATATACAATTTCTTGCACCCACCCTCTTAAAAATGCTTATTTTTTTGCATGAGCATGAGTTATAATATTGGAGTGCATTTTTGATGATAAAAAGCCCGTATTTTTCTCAAATTACTCTGGTAAAAAAAAAAATAAAAATAAATAAAAATAAAAAAATAAATAAATAAAAATTGAAATGGTGTTGAGACACCAAACATCTTTTTAATGGCGCTGAATCTAAAAATGACCTCACTTTTTCTTGGTTAGCTACTGTTTTTGCAGCACATATATTGAGCACTATATCCTATAAATATAGCCCACCTTAAAACTATATATATATATAGTTATCTGCAGACAGAACTGTTTCGCTGTATCACAGCGAATCAGTATGGTTAGACTCCGATTGCCTTTAACCCAGGGTTGAAACCCGACCGAATTGGCGTCAGTCGGCGATCCTATCTCTGAGCTATGGGCGCTCGGTAGAGGAAGGCAGACTTTTTAGCGTGTATATTATCATTATAAACGCCCAATAGCTGAGATTGTTCTAATTCATTCTTGAAAGAACGATATATATATATATATATATATATATATATATATATATATATATATATATATATATAACGTAGAATACTTGAAAGAACGATATATATATATATATATAACGTAGAATACTTGAAAGAACGAGATATATATATATATATATATATATATATATATATAACGTAGAATACTTGGTATAATAGTAAGGTAAATTCCGATAGATACGAACTCAAAAGAACTCATTGCTACATTTCTTTATTAAATTTCTTTATTTAATTTAACAGAGTAATATATATATATATACGCGCCTCAAAAGAAACGTGATATCTAAGGTTTAAAAGCTATTTTTAAAAATGAAAAATCTTTCTGGAAGATTTTATTTTAATTTTATCTTTAAGCTGGTAGATTATATTTAATATTTCCAGTAAGCAAAATAATTTTCAATATTTCAAAACTAATTTAAATTGACTGAAAGAAGTTATTGTTTACCATCATTTTAGCCAGCTATCAGCTCAGTGTAATTATCTTCATTGAAAATCTTTATAAAATAAAACATACTTTTCTGAAACATTATTTTTGGGATATTATCTGATTTAAATTTCATTTATCTGATTTGAAACAAATATTACTGACTTTTTGTTTAAAATATCGCAGGAATGCATTTTTTAGTAATGAGGTAAGTGTTTATTTAAGGTGTTGATACGTTGACATCTTGACTGACAGACAGAAGTTTCTGTAATTTTTTTTCAGTGGGCATATCTGCAAAAATGACTTGAAGAATATAACGTGAGTGACATTTTTATATAATCACTATCCATTTATTAAAAAGGTAGGTGTTTATTAAAGTTGTTGACGTGTTGATGGTAAATGAATGTTTAAATACTGTTTTTCTACGGAGCTTTATCTGTAAAAAATAATTGCAGAATATAACGTGAGCGCCCTTTATATATAATTTTTAAGTACTCAGTAATCTTAAAAATTAGGACAATATTCACTGTAAACTAATTATTTTATTGAATTTTAGGTACTTTAGCTTGAAATTTAATATCACTCTTATTTTCTAATAATGTGTATAAACGTCCATATTTACAAACAAATTGAAACTTCTTTCTAAAATATTGTAAAAATCTTTTCTATTTATAATTAGTATATAAAATTTATAATTAGTATATATAATTTATAATTAGTATATATACTTTTATTAAAAAAATATCACCTACACGTTACAAATTAGTACGGAAATCGAAAAGATTTAAAATTTTACTAATTATTTTAATTAAATTTAAAAAAAATGTAAGACAGTTATTGTAAAAATTCATTATTCATCAAATTCTTTCAAAACAATAGTATCCAAAATATATATTTTTCATAAACACAAAATCTTTTCTAATTAAAAATGTCTTAGTTTTATTGCATTTTTTATTTTACGATTCAGGAGTAAATTTACGTAAGTGGGTTTTACCAAAAAAATTATTGATTTAAATTCTCCAAAGAGCGCTGTGTATAACTAGTTTAAACATTATGCATTACAAAACAGAATTTCTCGGAATTTGCAAAATCATTGTGTCGTGTCTCTGTTTGTATAGCGACCGTTTTTCTTCAATGCTCAGCTGAAATTCATCAACTGTAATTGTCGATAGCGATCTCCCGTAATGGTTTCACTCGGTTTGAGCAGCTCATAATAATCTACACTCAGTTGATCCTACCAAATACAGTGCAGAAGTTGCGAACCATGGATATTCGGCTTTGCGAGCCGATGTTGATGCATGGACGGGCTTACCCTACGATCTTCTGCGATTAGGGTTATCGTAGTGTATCCACTTTTCATCGTCGGTCACGATACGATGCAAAAAAAACTTTCCTTTTCTGTCGTTGAAGCAGCTGTTCCCATGTGACAAGACCCCGTTCGACCTATCTCAGTTTCAACGCCTACGGCACCCAATGTCTTTACTTTTGAATAATTCCTAATGCTTTAAACGTTTCGAAACTGTTGTATGATCAACTCATAAGGATCATTTAAGTTGAGCTTATACCTGACATGAGTCCTCATAAAGTAATGCCTCCAATTCTTCATCTTTAAACTTTTTCAGTGCGCCAAAGCTTTCTTCATCGTCAACATCAAAATCTTTATTTTTGATACGTCTAAACAAATTTCTGCATTATATATATATATATATATATATATATTAGTCATAATTATGTGAATTATTAAGCGCACATATGATTGTACACACATGTATAATAGTATTATTCAAGTGTTAATAAAACAGTGCTCAATGTAATATGAACAGGGTTATTTTTTATATTAATTTATTAATTAAAATGAATATTTCTATCAATAATTATGAATTACGCTCCTTTGATTTAATCTCTCTGCATTTCAATATTCTTTAATTTTACAGTTTTATAATTTAATTTTTTATATTTTAATTTAAATTTTTTAACTCCATGTAGTCTTTGCCTATTTAAATTTTACTCTTTTTATTAAAAAGCAGTAACCTAACTTTACAAGATTTAACTCCTATGAACATCGAGTGAACTTAAATTCAAATCTATTTAACGGTCAGTTTGTAATATGCACTCGATGAGTGCATAACGCATGAAACTCTGAGTCGTGTCATCGACGTTGGACAATATATATATATATATATATATATATATATATATATAAAGAACAGTTTTTTCCATGCGTTAACACGTGCATGACCATGACATTACAACATACAAAAAGTTCTATTTTGGATAATTTTCACCTTCTAATGAACGCTAAGCAATTTGTCAATCGTTACATTTGAAGCAAGAAGTAAATTTACAGTAATCTTTAGCAACACATGTTTTGCGGTTATTTTTTGTTACCACAACTTACATTCTTGAAGATGATCTCGGAAGGAGATTGAAAGTACTTGGGAACATCGAGAAATGAATAATAAAATCAACGAAAGTAGTTTTATATCAAATTTAATAAAGTTTGTTTACGTACAGATAGTGATAATGACGTTAGTCATGCAATGCTCACAGAGATCGTTAAGAAGTAAAATTAAGATTTCATGTTAAAAAATGTTTTTTATTTTACATTCAGTTCGTGTAAAAAAACGTGATATATATATATATATATATATATATATATATATATATATATATATATAGGACTTTTTGAATAATATATATATATACAGTGCTGAGAAAGTTCATTACTCTTTGAATTATCGTTATCTACCAGAAAAGTGGTAATAATGTGTTTGAGACGAAAGTTATGTAACACTAGCAATTCCTTCAACCTTTGATTGTGTAACGGAGCCTAAAGATGTCAGATTGACCAAAGCGGCATCGAAAGCCCATCTACTGCATGGACAAGATATGATCAATGTTGAGCAAAATAAAGTGAAAAGTATAAGACCATAAAACCATTTGACCGAGATATAAAAGTAGTCCTCCTTCAATACAGTTATGATTATCGGAGATCAATACATGAACGCATATATATATATATATATTGACTCTTTAATTACTTAGTTTTTGGTCATAATAAGATTAGACCAGTGCACATTTGTATTAAGAACTTTTGAATAACTCGTTTACAAATGGAATATATATATATATATATATATATATATATATATATATATATATATATATATATTAAATAAAATAAAGACGAAGAGGAAAACTGTATTTTAAATCACCTACGCGTTTCGTCCCGTGATGGACTTTATCAAGCCAAAAAGACGAAATGAGCTTTATTTCAAATTACGTATCTATAAACAAACAGTTTTGGCAACCACAAAGACGCTCACAAATCATTTCAAAAGATTAACAGAATATTTTAGTTTTTAATTTCTTCATGTGTAGTGAAAAGTCACGAGATATTAATATGAAGGGAATGCAAACGTTTTCTTTTGAAATTTTTATTTTTTTAAATTTTTTATGTATGTTAGTCTGTTTTAGAATTCCTTCATGTGTAGCGCAAAGTCACGATATGTTAAAATGAAGGAAACTCAACCGTTTTCTTTGAACTTTCCATTTTAGTATAATTTCCATAAGTAAAGGTGAGATTGGGAAAAATCCGGGGCGCAAATTGATGTTTTGGTGGCGCTCTCGAGAACTTTTTGGATGTTTTGGATGGCGACGCTCTCGAGAACTTTTCTTCTGAATAAATTGTTTACTCTTTTCTTTGTGTGGCATTTTAAAAATCGAAATTGTGGTTGAATTTATTTCTGTGAATCATTAATGCATTTGTTAGATTAGTATTAGTGATGACTCTTTTGTGTTCATATATACGTTTTTTTAGATTTCTACTTGTTTCTCCGATGTACATTGAGGAACAATCCCGGCAATTTATTCTGTATACACCTGCTTGTTCGTCATTTTGATTTCGATTATTTTTAGATTTGATAATGTCCATAATAGTTTTCAAGGTAGTTGTTACTATGTGTGTGTGTTTTTTTTATATGAGATAGCTTTTTTATATTAGGTGCAATGGAGTTGGTTGGTAGTATGATGTATTTGTTATTGTTTAGATTATTATTGTTAACAGTGGTTTTCTTTGTTATTTTGTTTAATCCAAAAACAAAAACACCCACAATATACGGTCTCCCCAAAACACATAAACCAAAAATACCAATGAAACCTATCATATCCGGAATAGACAGCGTCTCACATAAAACAGCTGGCAAATTAACCAACTCCAAAGAAATTTCCTGTTTCTATATTAACTTTAGTATTTTTAATTATTTTAACAATATTTTTTAAAAATTAGCATTAATTTTTGAAATAATAGTAAGAGTAGTTATTTTTAAAAATTGTATTAAAATTATGATGTGCAATTTTTTTGTACCGTAAATATATCCAGTATATTTGAAATTAAATTTCATAGTTAAATTTTTCCATGTTTTTTCTTAGGTGGTTTGAGATGCTCTTACGGGAAATGGTGTCAACATTTATTTCTCGTGATACTGTATTTTCTTTTATTGTATCTCTTTGTCCTTTCTTTTTCTCTTCTTGAGAAAAAAGAAGGATAAAGTAAAAAGAAAAAAGGGGAAACAGAAGAAACTGAATGGTAATTCAGTTTCTTCTGTTTCCCCTTTTTCTTTTTTCTCTTTTTTCTTTTTTCCCCTTATTTTTCTCTTCTTTATATTAATCAATCGTCTATCTTTTCTTTATCCTTGCTTTCCTCTTGCTTTCCCCTGTCTCTTTTTCCCTCTATCTGGCCTGTTAGTATCAGATTCTCCAAGCCTTCAATCCTCATTGCGTGTCCCAGGAACTTCAGCTGTCTCTTCCTGATGCTCAGTATTAATTTCCTTTTTGTTTCCATCATTTCCAAGACATCATCATTGCTCACATGCTTGATCCATGATATACGCAGCATCCTTCTGTAGAACCAAATTTCAGTTGCTTCAAATTTTTCCTTCGTCTTTGATGATATTGTCCAGCATTCACTGCCATATTGAAGGACGGACAGCACGTAGCAATCCAGTACTCTCTTTCGAGTTTCTAGCGAAATTGTCCTGTTTCTTAATACCTTACTCAACTTCTGGAATGCTTCCTTCGCCATGCAAATTCGCCTTCGGATCTCTGTGTCGCACTTTCCGTCTTCTGTTATAACGCTTCCTAGGTATGAAAATTTTTTGTACCTGCTTGATTCTGGTATCCCCGACCTGTATTTGCCATTTTGGGCTGCCCTTTTTACTGATGACCATGCATTCGGTTTTTGTGGAGTTTATTTCTAGTCCTTTCTTGTTACTTTCTTCTGCTACCTTCTGTAGGAAAGTCCTGTAGCTTCCTTTCTGTGTCTGCTATCAGCACTGTATCATCTGCGTACCTTAGGTTGTTTAAATTGTGGCTTCCGATTACGAATCCAGGCATAATTTCTAGGGTCCTCAAAATATTCTCGCTGTACAAGTTGAACAGATCCGGTGAAAAGACACATCCCTGTCTTACGCCCCTTTCTATCTTTGTATATCTACTCAATTCATTACCTGTCCGTATGCAAGCGGTTTGCTGCCAGTAAAGATTCTTTATTATTCTCAAGTCTTTCCCAAATATATCCAAGCTGCCGAGCATCTCCATCAGTTCTTTGTGGCGTATTTTGTCAAACGCCTTCGCATAATTAATGAAGCACAGGTATAAGTCCTTCTTCATTTGTATTGCCCTTTCGAAGAGCATCCTAATCATAAATATGGCATTTCTTGTTCCCGTGTCTTTAACGAAACCACACTGTTCTTGACCTATCTCTGGCCTGATTCTGCTTCTTGCTCTGTTTATCAGGATTCGGACGATCAGTTTTGTTATATGGCTCATTAAACTGATGTTTCTGTGGAGTTCGCACTCATTTGCTCCTGGCTTCGTAGGTAGTGCTATGAAGATAGCATCTGGTATAACCCTACTATTATAAATTTCATTTATTATTTCAGTAATTTTTCTTTACCAGATTCTTCCAGGGCTATCAACAGCTCTATGACTATGCCGTCTGGTCCCGCTGCTTTGTTTCTATTCAGTTTGGCTACTGCAGATTCCACTTCAGACTTTAATATTTCCGGTCCGTTCTCATCTTTGCGTATTATTGGTTGTTCTCTCTTGTCGTGGAAAAGATCTTTTATATATTCTTCCCATCGTTAGAGTATTTCCTCTTTCTCCAAAATGAAAGTTCCATCCTTAGATTTTAGACATCCTGTTGAAGAGCAGGTTTTTTGTCCTGTCAGTTCTTTTATTTCCTTATGCATTTCTGCTTTATTATTCCTGCCCAATCTCTCTACTTCTGCACATTTGTCATTGAGCCATTTTATTTTATTTTCATTTCCTTGTGTAGTTCCTTGTACTCCATTCCATGTCTTGATATGATTTTCTGCCTCCTTTGTATCATGTCCAGAATCTCTTCAGTCATCCACTTGTTTTTCTTTTTGCGCCTATTTTCTTTTGGGGCAATATTGTTTGCTGATGTCAGTATTACTGCCTTTAGCAAGTCCCATTTTGATTGTCCTTTCCTAGTTTGTTCTTCGTATGTGGTTTTCACGCTGTTAGTGTATTCTTCCTGTAGTTCGAGGTCATCCACAAGTGCGTTGTATATCAGTTTTGGTGCTGCATTAGGCTTCTTCAATCTTCGGAGTTTCAATTTTAATTTGCAGATGACTGGGACGTGGTTGCTTCCACAACAGTCAGCACCTGGATAGGCTTTGCTTTGAACCACTGCATTTCTGTATCTGCTGTTAATGGTTATGTAGTCTATCTGGTTTTTTGTGTCACCTCCTGGGCTTCTCCATGTACACAGACGTCGTGAGTGTTCTTGAATCCAGGTGTTAGTTATTACCTGGTCATTTGCCATGCACCATTGCACCAATTTTTCTCATCGTTCGTTGCGGATTCCTAAACCAAAGTTTCCAGTTGTCATAACTTCCCTCTCCTTGCCTACTTTGGCAAGGAGAGGGAAGTTATGATGATCCTAATTTCTTGGCTTTTACATTGAGCGTTGGCCTTCTCTAGTGTGGAGTAAAAAAAGATTCTGTTTCTTCCTCGGTGCTTTGTGTTGTTGGTGCATATATGGCTACAATTGCTATGTTGAATGGTCTCCCTTTCAGTTTGACGAGGAGAACTCTTTTGGGAGAACTGGCAGTTGTCCCAAAACACATTTCTTTATTTCCTTGTCCAGTGTTATGCCGACTCCTTTTTCATTATTTTTGCCTCCAGTGTATTTTATCCTATGGTCATCGCTGTTGAAAGTCGCCAGGAAATGTCTTTGGAGTTGGCCATCTGGTTTCTCATATTCCCAGAATATTGATTTTTAGTCTGTTCCATTTCCTTGCTTGACATTCTCTAGTTGTCCGCAGCTGTTTAACGTTTTGACGTTCCAGGTCCCCAAGGTGATCCTTTCTTTGTTGCGCACAGTCACAGGATAACGGCCCAGAGACACCTGTTGCTCATGTCGTTCCTTCCCGGGCGAGGGACATATTTTGGGAAAAATTGTCCCCTTTACGCCGTTTTTGCTAACAGTCGCCTTATGACGCTCAGGTGACATCTGTTGCCTATGTCGGTCCTTACCGGGCAAGGAATTGCTCTCTTTGGGAGCAACTCCCTTCACGCCGTTAGGTTTAATATATATGTGTTGTATAGCCATGATTTTACACAGGATAGCGATAGTGGAATGGGATCCTGTTGCCTTCTCCACGGTGATTTATTGAGACACCAACTCTAGTTAGCTGGCTGTTGACTCATTAAGAGTTCCTCAGCCCTTTGTAGTTTGTTTTTCTTTATCCTACCGGGTTGCTAACATCCCGTATATATATTAAAAAAAATTAAAAAAAAAAAGAAAAAATAAGGAAGGGGTGGAAGAAAGAACAAATATTAAAATATTAAGTATATACTTAGTATAAAGTCGGAGAAGTAGTCTTGTAAAAAAAAAAAAAGTCAATTCTCCTAGTTCCCCAGAAACAACTCACTGAATCTGAAAGGAAAAAATAGCAAAACAAAGCAAAGAATATGGACAAGAAGCAGAGATCATTTTCCCCCTTATTTCAAAATTAGGCTAACAGACGGCTAGTGGTGCCAAAGCTATAGATTAACATTACCCGTAAACAGAAGATTGAAATTTCTTTGAATTTTTCGGCCTTCTCAAAGAATGGACTCCCATTTTCTATTGAATAATTTGATTCATCTATGAAAGACACCGGTCAGATAATAAAAGTGTACCACGTAGATTCACACACACACACACACACACACACACACACACACACACACACACACACACACACACAGAGAGAGAGAGAGAGAGAGAGAGAGAGGGAGGGTGTGGTGTTAGAATTATAACGGAGATATTACATTTCAAATCTCAAATTTTAAATTACACATATAAACTGTGACAAATAATATTGATACTACTACTAATAATAATAACAACAGCAACAACTCACTAAATCTGAAAGGAAAAAATATTAAAACAAAACAAAGAATATGCCCAAGAAACAGAGATTATTTTTTTAATGTCTATTCTAATATGGACATGTGAGCGTCTATGTAAAATTAAATAAAAGAAAATAATTTTTTTTTGTTGGGGGGATATTTTGAGGACCAACTGTTGTACCATTTGAGTCAGACGAGCCGCGATAATATCAAGACGCGGTGAAATATGTATTACCCATTGTAATAATCTAAAATCTTTTATAAATCATATTACTGTTAAATTAAATAAATGAATTTAACATTGAGTTCTCTTGAGTTCGTCTCCATCGGAATTTACCTGGAATGTATACCCAGTGTACTATGTTATATATATATATATATATATATATATATATATATATATATATATATATATATATATACGTATGTGTGTGTGTGTGGTTAAAGATCAACTAGAGCTTTTTATGAAGGACTTTATATATATATATATATATATATATATATATTTCTTAGTTTCCCGAGAAAGTTTCAGTATAAATTGTTCAATGTCTAAGTACTTTCGGCCGTTTATCAAGAAGCACAAAAGCTTTTTGATAATGGTCGAAAGTACTCAGACATTATACAAGTTATATTTTGTACTGACGGTTGCGTCGTTTTTTCGAATATCGCATCGTCGGTTATATTTTTAGTAACATGTCTTCCCGTGTCAGTTCGTGCTGTCATGTCGTTTTTATTAGTTATTAAAAATAACTAATTATTTATATAATAACTATAATAATTAGTTATTAAAAAATATTATAAATATTAAACATAGCTAGTATGTTTACGCCGAAACTTGATAACATTTTATTGATGTTGGCATTTTGATTTTATGTAAATGTTTTTAGTATTTGCAATCGTTTTTTTTTTTACAGTATATATTTTTGTGTTATTGGTGAAGGATTAGTCTGATTTTTTGTTATGTTTTCTTGTCGTTTGGCTGGTGATATATCAGAACCTTGAATAAGTTCTTGCGGTTTTCAAACAAATGGCTGTCCTAGAATTGCGTGCGTTAGTTTCAAATGGTAACACATCTCTAAGCAAGTTTGGAATTCAGTGTAGAAGGGTGACCGCTTGGAAATACTAAGTGCAGTAAGCTTGTATGTGCAGTTGGTGTAATGAATAATGGTTCCGAGTTGGTAATCGGTGAGCAGAGTTCCAATTTCAGTTGGGTTTGTAATATTCATTTGTGCTCAAATACATTGGGAAAGGTATTAATACATTTCTCTACTCCAGCTATAGGTTAATTAGTAATACTTGTATCAATAAATCATTGTTGCCTCTAACAAAAATTCTTAAAATCTAACAATATTTTCTGTCTTTAAATAGCTTGCAAATATTTGATAAACCGAAGAGAATGAATCTATTAATCAGTAAACCCTTACGTCAGTTATGGAGACCATAATTTTTATATTCTTATATGTTATGTACATTACCAGATTTATGCCAGGGTATTTACTTTCGCGCAAATACCCTTGGAAATGTGCGTTGTGGCGCAGTGGATATCGGCTCGGAATGAGAAATCGGGGAACCGAGTTCGAATTCCAGTTAATTCCTCGCATTCACTTACGCTCAAATACCCTTGGGAAAGGTATTAATCCGTCTCTTCCTTCCAGTTATGGGTTAAATAACAGGACAGATTGTGTTCTATAGCCTTGGTCGGCAACCAGTCTACCGAAGAAAGCAATGGCAACCTACTGCGGGATAATGTTCTGCCCAGTCAGTCATGTCTCTTTCGAGACATGATCGCCCAAAGCGTGTATCGCGCATGGTACTTAACTGACTGACCCTTGGAAAAGGTATTAATCCGTCTCTTCCTTCCAGTTATGGGTTAAATAGCAGGACAGACTGGGTTCTAGAGCCTTGGTCGGCAACCAGTATACCACAGAAAGCAATGGCAACCTACTGCGGGATAACCTTCTGCCCAGTCAGTCATGTCTCTTTCGAGACATGATGCCCAAGCGTGTATCACGTATGGCACTTAACTGACTGACATTGCCAGAACGAGACAGAAGATGGGTTCATACATTTTGAAAAGGCATTCGTGTGAAAGTGAGTGGAATATAAAGAATTCAGCCGTAATCCGGGCAATTATTATACACCGACACACACGCATACAAATACACACACACACACACACACACACACACACACACACACACACACACACACACACACACACATATATATATATATATATATATATATATATTTGTATGAGTATGTGTGTATGTATGTGTGTATGTATGTGTGTATGTTTGTGTGTGTGTGTGCGCGCATGCTGACTCAGCAGCAGACTGAGATAGCTAGCTAGCTAGATAGATAGATATGAACAGGCTGGGATAGATAGATAGATAGATAGATAGATAGATAGATAGATAGATAGATAGATAGATAGATATGAACAGGCTGGGATAGATAGATAGATAGATAGATAGATAGATAGATAGATAGATAGATAGATAGATAGATATGAACAGGCTGGGATAGATAGATAGATAGATAGATAGATAGATAGATAGATAGATAGATAGATAGATAGATATGAATAACCTGAGATAGATAGTAGAGCCTGGACTTATCTTCTACATTTTAATGTAGACATGATTTTTTTAGTTGCCCTTTAAAAAAACTCTGAGAACAAAGGTGTAAGAAATATAATTATGTAGAATATTTTTTCTAAGCAGAAAATTGTTTATTGATCCATTTTTCTTCGGTGCTGTATGTCACGTACCTCAAATAGTTCTGTGTTTAACATCTGGCTAAACAATGAAGAACACTCTAATGCCTGGGGTCGAGTAATGACAGGGCGGGGGTATCTGGACACCATTTCTACCTTCCCACTCTTCTATTGATTTTCTTCATCAACCAATCTTGTTGCGAATATCGATCCGACAAAGATCTAAATCGATCCGCAATTTTTTAACAATGATATTTGATGGAAACAAAAAATTGAGAGAGAAGCGGGCAAGATTTGCATGTATTGATGTTTGGAATTGCAAACATATCAAGACTGATGTATCTGACAGTCCGGTTTTAAACTTCATATGGTTGATTTTACAAACACAAAAGTTGTTTGACTGCAATGAATATTTGTTGTCAAATCTCTTAAGAAATTATAAAACCAGAATAGCAACACAAAAACGTGTATTCAC
This sequence comes from Ascarosepion bandense, assembly GCA_037127315.1. NCBI lineage: Eukaryota > Metazoa > Mollusca > Cephalopoda > Sepiida > Sepiidae > Ascarosepion > Ascarosepion bandense. Next base: position 8,175,729 of record JBBBDQ010001462.1, on the reverse strand, counting down.
AAAAAGAAAATAGCCATTATTATAAGAAATAATGTCAGAAAAATACCCTTTTAATAAAAGGTTACTGCGATAAAAATTTTTAATTTATTTGTTTTAAACATTATTTTAATAATCTCTTGTATTTGAATAGATATTTCATAATTAAACAGAGCATATATATACTGGCCTGAATATTTTAGAAATCTTGTTAGAAAAATATGCGCCCTCCGACAGGATCCGAATATGCGTCTTCTAGTCCAAGAGGAAACCGTCAGTTGATCTGTCGTGTTAGAGCGTGTATTTTCTCGAATATTCAGACCGGCATATATATATATATATATATAGTCATCCGCAGACAGATATGTTTCGCTGTATAACAGCTCATCAGTACGGTTAGACTCCGATTGCTTTTAACCCAGGATTGAAACCCGACCGAATTGGCGTCAGTCGGCGATTCTACGTCTGGGCTATGGGCGTTCGGTAGAAGAAGGCAGACTTTTTAGCGTGTATATTGTCATTATACCCGCCCAATAGCCAGAGTGCTCTAATCAATTATTGAATGAGCGATGCGTACATGCCAGAGTAGCTACTGTTTTTCAAAGTCTACCATTCTTCCAGAGTGCTCAATCAGGGTGTGAGAGCGTATATATATATATACTATTTAATTGTAAGAAACAGAGTATTTACACAAATGTGTATGTATTTAAACTAATGTTGAAAACAAATAAATTAAAAATAAGTCCCAGTTAACTAATTTCGTAACGTTTCATATATATATATATATATATATATATATATATATATATATATATATAGTCTATTTTATGCTTGGAATCAGTCATCAGGCCTTAAAATGGCTTTCATGCAAACACAGTGTTTCTGACCTCAGTATTCACACGCTCTCACACCCTGATTGAGCACTCTCGAAAATGGTAAATTTTTAAAAAACAGTAGCTACACTAGCATCCACGTATCGTTCATTCAGTAATAAATTAGAACACTCCCAGATATTGGCGTATGTTTACATGGTATATCACACGCTAAAAGTTTGCCTAGAATCGCCAGCTAATGTCAATTCGGTCGGTTTTCCATCCTGACTAAAAGCAATCGGATGTCTAATCGTACTGATGAACTGTGATACAGCGAAACAGATCTGCCTGCTGATGAATATATACATATATATATATATATATATGAATCCAAAATGAAAATGGCATGTTTCTATTAATTTAACACCCCTTTCTATTATTTTATGTTATTTTTTCTTCCTTTCATGTAAACTTCTGCTGTATGAATTTCTTTAGGAGTAAACTTCCGATATAAGAATTGTACTGTATTTGCATAATAAATGAATTTTATCGCTGAAGAAGCTGAAATGGCCATACGGCATATGTAATTTTCGGGGTTTTATTTGAACATATATATATATATATATATATATATATATATATATAATATATATATATATATATATATATATATATATATATAATATATATATATATATGTGTGTGTGTGTGTGTGTGTGTGTGTGTGTGTGTGTGTGCGTCCAGGTGAAGAGAACCAACATATTTGCTATTCCACGTTCTTCGGCATTTATTTTTGCGCATATATATGTATATACATATACTCCTGATCAAAATTTTAAAGAAATTCTTTTTAAAGATTTTTAAGTGGTCTTAAATTTTTGATCGGGAGTGTATATAATCAGAAAGAGATAGAGGGAAAGAGAAAAAGAGAGGATTAATGTGAAGAAGTTTGCCTCTTAATCGTACAAACGTTAATCATACAAACGCTTTATTTCTAACTCGATATCGAGCACTTTACGACAAAAAAAACTGCTTGCCAAAATATCTTTTTATCAATAAACCACTGAAAAACAACAATCTTGGCACTAAATATCAACTCAACACAATATACACACCAACAAGTATTCATTCAAAATAGTTTTGCTTAAGCAACAAGGTCTGTAAATTTTATTGTATTTTGACTTGATGTTTATTGTATTCTTAATGTTCTTATCGTATTTTAATGAAATTTTTATTGTATTTTATTGTATTTTTATGAACTTTTTACCGTTTTTATTTTATTTTTACTGTATTTTTATAGTATTTTTACTTTATTTTTATTGTATTCTTAATGTTCTCATCGTATTTTAATGAATTTTTTTATTGTATTTTATTGTATTTTTATGAACTTTTTACCGTTTTTATTTTATTTTTACTGTATTTTTATTGTATTTTTTAACTTTATTTTATTGTATTTTTATTGTATTTTGTATATTTCATTGTACGAATTCGGAGCACCATAAATTCTACTGAGGTTTGTTTAAATAAGTCGAATGCACGTGAAACCTGATTGACCAACGAAATTCAAAACAGCACAAAAGTAAATATACCAGAATTTCTTCCTTCTTTTTCTCCCTATTTCATTCTCTGGCAAATCTTTGATATAAACGAAACCTGTTAAATCGATTAACGCTTCTTATTTTTTTTTATCTTATTATTCTATCAGATTCCGATCTATATTTGAACCCACCTCATATTGTACTTTTTTGATTTTTAAATAAGTTAATGCATATCGTCTTGGATATTGTGGATAAATTGTCGGAAATTTATGTGTTCTGTTTTGTTCGCGTTCTTTTGGCCGTTGCAGTCATTATCAAGAACCAGGTGTAGTCCGTGTGGTCTACACAGTTCGACTGACAACACCTGGCATTTTTTACCGAATTGAAATTTTGAATCTGTCTAATCATGCGCAACATTTAAAGGGAGTGGGACCGCACCGGAAAAGCATATTTTAAATATTATACGCATGACTTTTGTTTTGTATGCTTATTAAATATTTTATACACGCTTCAAGATACCGTATCCTGTAGTGAAATATATTTAATGTGGGTTGTTAGATTTGTATAATGATAGCATCTAGATTTTTGGTCTTTTCTTCCAGTAAGTGTTGTGTCGTATTTTCGGATACGAGATGGTCGAAAGTCCTTAAACAAAACAGACTGAATATAAAAATCGAGTAACTTATTCGAAAATTAGAAAAAAGCGATGACCAAAATAAAGAAGCAAGACTTTGTCGCTTGAATACAAGACCCGGATTCAAATCTCATCATAGTCAATTTTTTCCGGTAGGAGAGACTTGATTAGCGGCCTGAGGAGGATTTCTTAGCTGGAAACTGTCTGAAACCTACACCACGATTTGACCTAAGTTTTGTTTAGGAAATTAAGTAGATGGAACTGATACAATGTTTCGATAGGTGCGCTAGAACAAAGTCACAAGTCAGGATTGCCGATAATTTGTGCCTACTGTGTTCATAATTGATGTTATTAAAGGTAGGATTTCTCTTTTTATGCCTCCATTATTTTTAATCTTCTTTTGCATGTGGATGATGCGATTATGTATCTATTATCAACGAGGATAATGTGCTTACTGTGTTCGGAACTAAACATACACAAGACTCTATATGCATAAACTTTCCACATATTTATTCATAAGTAAAACAAAATTAGTTCTTGATAATGGCTAAAAGTATAGCCGAAAGCGCTCAAAAGTACAAAAGCTTTGGACAATTCTTATATTATTTGAGTTCCAAAAAGAAAAAAAATCATACGAAAACATAAAAAAAATTATATGAAAAACTTAATGATAATATACGATGAGATTTCTTTATCTGAAATTCTAGGGATCAGATGGGGTTCGGTTTTCAGATCTTTTTAGAATTGTAGAATGGAATCCACGCATAAAAACGATATCCCTTTACATTTCAAAATACTGCTTATACATCTACCCTGAAGGGAGTTTAATATCAAATTTAATAAAGTTTGTTTACGTACATATACTGGTAATGACGTTAGTCATGTAATGCTCAAAGAGATCGTTAAGAAATAAAATTAAGATTTCATGTAAAAAATAATGTTTTTTTACATTAAGTTCGTGTAAAAAAAAAACGTGATCACGTGATATATATATATATATATATATATATATATATATATATATATATTTCATTTCAAACATACGCACCGTAATGGGGGCGCTAGAGGGTGTCGTCAGTGATGTAATCGCGAAGATCACTAGGGGGTTTCGGGTCTTTCAACATCATACCCCCATCACCGCGCCGACCCGACCAGAGATGATCAGCCTCCGGCCCACCCTCGATAAGCGCTTTCAGACACTGGAAAATTACGTTTAGGCACGGTACGAAACCCTGCAAATGCTTCCGATTGGCGACAGTCAGAGCCACTTTCCATTTAGTAAAAAATTTATGTAAAAAATAAAAAAAATTTATGTAAAAAATAATGTTTTTTTACATTAAGTTCATGTAAAAAAAAAACGTGATCACGTGATATATATATATATATATATATATATATATATATATATATATATAACTTTTTGAATAATATATATACAGTGCTGAGAAAGTTCATTACTGTTTGTATTATCGTTATCTGTCAGAAAAAGTGGTAATAATGTGTTTGCGATGAAAGTTAGGATGAAAGTTATGTAACACTATCAATTCCTTCAACCTTTGTGTAACGGAGCCTGAAAATGTCAGATTGACCAAAGCGGTATCGAAAGCGCATCTGTTGCATGGACAAGTTATGGTCAATGTTGAGTAAAATAGAGTGAAAAGTATAAGACCATAAAACAATTTGACCGAGATATAAAAGTAGTTCTCCTTCAGTTATGATTATCGGAGTTCAATTCATGAACGCATATATATATATATATATATATATATATATATATATATATATAGATTGATTGGTTAATTACTTATTTTTTTTGTTTTTTTTTAATCATATCACCCAGAGAAAGGCGGTAACGCGACTGATGCGCAGGGGGCTACGTAAGAGTGAAAAAGATTGGAAAAGAGAAAGCCGGAAACCACATCCTAAACAGGGAACAAGCATGAGCCTCTTCCCCTGTTCAATAGACGTGGGTGGAGAGTGAACCGGGCGATAGTTTAGTCTATCTACTCTAATTAAAAAAAAATAATCGGGAAACTGGCTCTGGTTGCATCCAAGTGTGGCCTCAGGGTTGCTCACCGAAAGCGCTTGCAGGGACACCTATCCATGCGCGACATGGCACTACAAGAACCCCGATATTATACAACTGTTGATCAGAGCAGCCGCTCTTGACGCTACGCAATAGTTAGGGCTCCTAATAACCAGTCGGAAGCAGCAACCAGGAAACTGCCAACCCAGTACCCTCACAATGATGAGATGTTGCCACCAACTAAGCGCACCGCTGGAAAATCACGGAAGATTAGACCAGTGCACATTTGTATTAAGAACTTTTGAATAACTCGTTTACAAATGCAATATATATATATATATATATATATATATATATATATATATATCCATTATATATATATATATATATATATATATATATATATCCATTATATATATATATTCATTCAGGCACTTGTGAACAATGTTTAATGTATTTTGGTTGAAACGTCAAATATTTTCAAAACAACATATACTCACATTAAATTGCTGCCATCTCTCTGTACTTAGTTTTGTATCCTTGTTTATTAGTGTTCACCCAGTATAAGGCGGGAGTACCACTCAAGGAAGAGGGATAAGGACTGTGGGGGAGGCTGGTAAAATATTAAAAATTATAAGATTATATAACGAGTGGTTCCTGATTGATAAGGTTCAGGTCAGCATTCAAGCTGACATAAAATAGCAGTTCTAGGGAAAACGCTGTCTGAGTAGAACTTTCTATTTACCATGTCAGAATTGGTTGAATTAAAGAATAAAGTGCTAATCTTAACACATGCCTTGGAAATAGCGATAGAGAAGCAAAAGACTAGAAATAATGTGACTGTAGGGGAGTACAATTAGAATCCAGGGGAAATAGAGGTGATACGACTCTGTGAAAGCCTGAATTGGTGAAATTAAAGAATGGAACGCTAATCTGAACATATACCATGGAAATAGTGATAGAGTAGCAATAGACTTGAAATTATGTAACGGGGATAACAATTGGTAGCCTGGGGAAATGTAGGTGATATGACTGTCGATGTTGCATGGTGATTCGTAGCTTTAAAGGTCTGAATTGGTGGAATTAAAGAATGGAGCGCCCATCTGAACATCTGTCATGGAAATAGCGATAGAGTAGCAAAAGACTTGAAACGATGTGACTATGGAGGATTACTATTGGCATTCTGGGGAAATGTAGGTGATACGACTCTGTGGATGTAGCATGGTGTTTCGGAGCTGTAAGGGTCTGAATTGGTGAAATTAAAGAATGTAACGCTAATCTGAACATTTGCCATGGACATAGCGATAGAATAGCAAAAGACTTGAAATGATGTTATTGTAGGGGATTACCATTGGAATCCTGGGGAAATGTAGGTGATACGACTCTGTGGATGTAGCCTGGTGTTTCGTAACTGTAATGGTGTAAATTGGTTGAATTAAAGAATGGAACGCTCATCTGAACCTATGCTATGGAAGTACCGATAGATTAGCAATTGACTTGCAATGCTGTTACTCTAGGGAATAAACTACAGAAGAGGAAATAGGCCACCTTCCACAAGATAATATAAATGATTTTGAACTCTATCGAGACTGTAAATTAACACGTATTTGTGTGTGAAAATGTTATACATGTGAGCATGTTTTCTTTCCGCACGAATTTTATATTAAGCATAGATTATATTTTCGTGGAACTATAATAATATAGATATAAGTATATACACGCACCCAGAAGTACAATCATTTACATAGACTTAAACGATGGAAGGGAATTTGATATATTTATAGCCTGACTATGAAGGATGTGCGTTGTGGTGCATTGGATATCGGCTCGGAACGAAAAATCAGACAGCCGAGTTCGAATTCCAGTTGAATTCGTACAAATACCCTTGGGAAAGGTATTTCTTCTCCCTTCAGTTATTTGGTTCTGTACCTTGGTTGGTAACCATTCTACCGCAGAAAGTACTGACACCCTATTGCAGGAAAATTTACCCAGTCAGTCATGTCTCCTTCGAGACATGATCATCTAAGTGTGTATCAAGTATGGCACTTAACTGACTGATGAAGGTGTGGTGCTAGAGCTGTGGAATCTTGCATGCATTAATTTCAACTCTTTTTTTTTAAATTAATAACTGCGTTATTTATTTACAGGTAAACTGATACCTGACTGTTTAAAGAAGATTTCAAAGGTAAGAAGTAGTGACTTCTCTTGAAAATGGACAAACATTTGCATCGTGTTGCTACCTGCAGAAAATTGTTTAGCCCCAAGGATATTTCTGTTAACCAAACTCATCATCCGTATTCTGATGAATACAGCACGCAGCAGACTCAGACCAGAGATAGGACAAGAACAGTGCAGTTTTGTCAAGGACACTGGAACGCGATATATATGCTTAGAATGCTATCAGAGACGGCAATACAGATGCAGAAGGACGTGTACCTGTGTATTATAGACTACACAAAGACATTCGATAATGTACGCCACAAAGACCTGGACAGATATAGAAAAGACATTAGTGTAATCAAGAACCTGTGCTAGAGCAAACCGCCTGCATACGGACAGGAAACGAGTTCAGCAGATACACAAAGACAGAAAGATCTATTCAACTTATAAAGCGATACAATTTCGAGAGCCCTTGCCAGGAATCGTCATTGGCGGCCACAATCTGAAAAATGTAAGATACGTAAATGATACAGTGCTGATAGCAGACACGGAATGGAAACTACAAGACCTTTTACAGAAGGTAAGTTAAAGAAAACGGAAAGAAAGAATTACATATAAACTGCAAGAAAACTGAATGCATGGTCATCAGTAGAAAGAGGAACCCAAATTGTCATCTATATGTTGGGAGTACAAACAAGTACATAAATTCTAATTCCTGAGAAGTGTTCTAACAAAGGACGGAAAGTGTGACACTGAGATCCGAAGGCGTATTGGCATGACCAGTGATGTATTCCAGAAGCTGAGTAGAGTACTGAAAGAAAGCAAAATTTTGCTGGAGACAAAGAAGAGAATATTGGCTTGTTATATGATGTCTGTTCTTTAATATGGTAGCGAATGCTGGAAATCTCATCAAAAATGAGGGAAAGACTTCAACCGAAATGTGGTTTCTGCAAAAGAATGCTGAGGATACTATAGCATGGGCATGTTAGCAACGACGAGATTTTGGAGAGGATGGAAACGAAAAGAAAATTAATGTTTAACATAAAAAAGACAGCAGAAGTTACTGCAACATATAATAAGGAAGGAAGGTTTTGAAAATCTGATACTCACAGGGAGAGATAGAGGAAAAGATAAAAGAAAGCAACGCGTGACATATTTGATGGGCTTTAGCAAATGGATGGCAGAGCAGGGTTTGGGAGAGGTAACAAGAGAAATGGTGTTAAGTGCTACAAAAGATAAGGAAATGTGGAAGAACATGATCGCCTACATCCTGAAGGAACATGGCAGATAGAAGAAGTTGCTACATCACGCCCCAAGTTTATCAATAGAGCAAAAGTAAACATCTGAATTTAGGAGAGGAAAGGAGAGCCTTGAAGATCACCCAAGTTCTGGACTTCCTGCGATTTCCACCGTCGAGGGTAACATTGATCGTGTTCATCAGATGGTGATGGATGACAGGTGATTGACTATGAATCAAATAGCCAATGCTATTATCACATCCCGTCAGAGCGTAGAGAATATTCTGTATAATGATATTTGCATGACTAAGGCCTTTTTTTCAGTGGGTGCCATGTCTTCTGACACCTGATGAAAAGTGGACCAGGTTGATCATATGATAGGAAGATCTGATATCGTTTGAGGCAGATTCAGTCGTTTTCCTTGAACATTTTCTAATCCAGGAGTTGCTGGAACTAAAAACAAAGACACGATCCATTCAGTGAAAAGAGCCTCACCTCACCTGCTCTAACATGACCAAGATCGTTTTCAGAGAAAGTTATAGTCTCCGTTCTCATGGATGTAAGAGATATTGTGCTTATTGACTGTCTTCAAAAGGGTTTCACCATCAGTGCAGAGTCAGTCAGTCATTTAAGTGATACGTGATACACGTTTTGGGTGATCATGTCTCAAAAGAGACATGACTGACTGGCCAGAAGATTATCCTGCAGTAGGTTGCCATTGCTCTCTGCAGTAGGTTGCCAGCCAAGGCTATAGAACCCAATCTATCCTATTATTTAACCCATATTTGGAGGGAAGATACGGATTAATACCTTTCCCAAAGGTATTTGTGCGCAAGTGAATGCAAAGAATTCAACTGGAATTCGAACTCCAGTTCGAATTCCAGTTGAATTCCAGTGGTGCTCGGGATGGTCGAGCGGTCTAAGCACCAGACTTAAGGCAATAATTATATCTTATCAGCACGTATAATTTTCGGCTACACGAATGTGTACATGGGTTCGATTCCCACACCTGACAGTGCAGAGTACTGTGCCAAATTGCTGAGGTATTTAAGATATGATGCCAAAACCAAACACCGAGCAAATTTGACTAAAGGGTATTCAATGGCCATTCTGCGTAACTCTAACTTTGAACTGGTTGATGACTCTCCCTCTCATCCGTTTCCCAACATAAAAAAAAATGGCTGGGAATCAGGATCGCAATATTAATTACATTATATCTGCTGTAGAGGACGTTTTTACCAAGAGGATGAACAGTCTTCTTTGAAAAGTAAAATGTCAGTTTACCGGGAATGAAACAATGCAATTATTAATAAGAAGAGTTAAAAATAAGACATACAAGATATCCATAGTCCTAGTGTCATATTACATATACCCAGAAAAATGTGTTTTTGAATTGGTTGATCGCCCTTCCTATTCTACTGGTTATCATCTGTTCCCCAACATCAAAAAACACTTGCGTGGGAACCAGTATCGTATTGATAAGGACATCATATCTACTGTTGATGACTTTTTTTTACCAAGAGGATGAACAGTCTTCTTTGAAAAGTCAGATGTCAGTTTACTTGGAAATAAACAATGCATTTATTAATAAGAAGATTTGAAATTAACGCATGCAACATTTCTTCATAATCAGCCTATGAAACTTTTAGTCCATCGTCGTGATAGGAAAGAAACAGTGCAGTTATTAATAAGAGGTGAAATTAATGCATACACAATATCGCTTCTTCATAGCCAGACTATGAAATTATCAGCCCACCCTCGTACATGGAACGAAACTATGCAGTCATTAATAAGGAAAGTTAAAATGTAATACAAACAATATTTCACAGCTCCAACATCACTCCTTCATAGTATGTCTATGAATATTTCGGCCCACCCTCGTATTTGAATAAATGTTACAAGGAGGTGTTACTTTTGCCACATTTTTATTTATTTAATCTATTTCTTTACAATTGAAGGCAGTCAGTAGTTAGTGGCTATAAACATTACCCAAAATCTGTAGTTTGTTTTTTATTCATAGTAACAGTAACTAGAATTTTTATGAATTTTTTATGAAGCATTGTTAACTATTATTCATTTTTTACTATTATTTCTTTCATCTTAATTTCATCTGCTTTTCATCTAACCGTAATAATAGTAACTAGCGGAACCCGTGGAATTTCCACGGAAGGATAATTATGATTTCCTGGAAAAATTTTACTTTGTCATATTACAAATGAAAGTAACGTCTTCAAACATAAAGGTATTGGATGATAAAATAACTATAACACAGAGTGTAATTTTATTAAAATATCTATAAAAGTAATGTCCATAGAAGCTACTTTACTGTAATATTATATTATATTAAGCGGCGTATGCACAGACCATAACCAAAATACTGTACGTTATTTTGTGAGAGATTTTGAAAGAGAAAATATTTTTTTTTATTACTGAAAAATCATGGATCCTCTGTCCATTGTAAACAGAAAAGACCAACTGAGTAATAGCCAACGGTGTAGAGGCCAGAAATTTCGTTATTAAGTCGCGGGATACGACAACAAACCTACCTATTTTTACTATATTGTACATTACACACACATATGCACACACACAATTACTGCTATAACCATCAGCTTAAGCTGATACTGATACGGTAATGCTACAGACTCTCTCCTCCTACTCTCTCACTCTTTACTACCCCTCCGTTGGGCAACGGTGAGAGAAGGGCTGAGGAGAGTAAAAAGATAGAGGGGAAGGAAAAGCTTGTGTAGAGAGTAAGGTGTAACGGACGGACGAACTAAGTAACTAACTAAAGAAGGAACAAGCAGAATTATTATATGATATATATTTTAGGCTGTTCGTTACATGCGTTCCGCGGTCAGCTGTTGTTTATTGTTGGCCTTTTTTATATTAACTTAATGTGCGTTGGTGCAGGGACAAAAGCTCGGAACGAGCAATCGGAAAGCAGAATTAGATATCCACTTGAATTCGTTGCGTTCACTTACACACAAATACACATGAGAAACATTTGTAAGGGCCTCGGTAATGTTCATCAAATTGGCCTTGTGCCAAACACAACAGAAGTCTCCACAATTTAAAATATCAGAAGTGTTTTGTTTGTATAATAACTGAAATTTTATTAACTAAACAGAATTAAAAATTTGTAAGAAGCAAAATGTTCAAAGAGAAAATATACGTAGTTAAATGTTCCAGAGAAATAGTAGTAAATACCAGAATGTGTGTATGTAAAAAGATTAACAGGTTACTAATAAAGTCTGTGTTCCTTCCCCTTTTTTATAGTCGGCGAAAAAGTGAAAAGGAAGGTGGAGCAATAAAAGGAATTGTACTTATCGGACGTTAATTTTTAGGAGTCAGTTGAAGATGCTTTGTTGTTGTTGTTTCTTTGACGCCGTGTGAGTGAAGACGAAGAAAAGAAAATTGGAAGGCTGTCGACAAGACATGTCATTTTCGGCGTCTTGAAATTTTTCTTTACACTGTGACGATGCCCTTATCAGATCCCTGCTCTCATCGGACTGTCTATGGCCGGTCAAAAGACGTGGATAAGTAGTGAAGTTTAGTCACGTGGTCGGATACAAGCGCATACCCATTTTCTAGGTGTTAAGAAAAATTGACTAGGGTCATAGTTCAATTTGCTATTTTCTATCCAATCAGAATCCTGAATCTTAAAAATTCTTGTAAAATTCGCCTTGGTCTCGGGTTTTCCAAAATGTTTTTAGTCATTCTGATCAATTTTTGCGTGTGTGCAATTTTGCTTTTTGTGTTTCAGTTAATTCTTTGATGATATAGGATTTGTATTCTATGGATATTAATCGGTCTCTTCTCTCTTCACCTGTGGTTTAAATGGCAGGATAGATTGGGCTCTATAGCCTTGGTTGGCAACCCGTCTAATGCAGAAGGTAATAGCAACCTACTGCGGGAAAATCTTCTGGCCAGTCAGTCATGTCTCCTTCGAGACATGATCGCCCAAGCCTGTATCATGTATAGCACTTAACTGACTGATTCGGTATCACTGAAGATTCTTTAAAAATGAGCAAAATATGATGAAAAATGCCTCAAACGTAAAAAAAACAAAGTTTTTTCATAAAAATTGTTGTCCTGTTATTAAGAGGAAAGAGCAAAGAATTTTTAATGTAAAAATTATTTTTTTAAAAATTCTTTGTAGAACGTTAAAAATATTCGTTAAAATTTTGTTTTATTTCATCAGCGGATGGTGAGGGGACCAAAGTTTAGTTTTGGAAATTTTAGTGTTTTTTTTTAATTTTTTGCGGTGAAAAGCATATATTTGAAAATTCTTGCAAAAATCAAATAATTGTACGATTCTAAATAAACTTACAATACTTATTAAAAAATGAATGACGTTAATTTTGAAATGTTTCTTTTTTAGAAAATCATTGATTTTTTTTTTGCATCTGTTACCCAATCCCCCGCTCATTTAACTTTATGAAATGTTGGGAAATTTTTTTGTCGAGCTTATATGAATTAGGACAAGTTCTTCGAGAATTTAAATTTTGAATTTTTTTAATGAATAAAACATGTTACTGGTGCGCGTGTACACACGCACAATAATAAGAATAATTTATAAACTTTTAAAATTCTGTATTGGTTTCTTCAACAAGCGTCATCGTAAGCAAGGCTATGGAGTCAAAGTAACTAAAAGCAATAAAATATTAGATTTCTTAGGATATTTTATTAACTTTTTAAAGATTAGTGGGTATATATATATAGCATGAACACCTCTCTCTCTCTTTCGCTTTCTTTGTATTTCTCTTCATATATATATATATATATATATATATATATATATATATATATATATATGAACTATCACGTTATATTAGTCAAGTAATTTTTACAGGTTACACCTTAGATACATTTCCCAAACATCAGTCTATTGATAGAAGCTGATGAATTGAAATTGCGGTTACATTTTATTATTTTCACTGTAAAAGGGTTGGGCCTAGTTGCCAGTCAACTAAACTAAATTCGCGCAGAGGGAGGCACCAGTAAGCTAAGCTCGTCGGAGCATATCCTAAAAACAGTCACCTCAGTGTAAAAAATGCATTTTTGCGATATCTTAAACTAAAAGTAAGTAATATTTGTCTGAATTCAGATTAACAAAAATTAAAACCAGTTAATATTCCTCAAATAAATTTTAAAATTATTTTTTTTAATGAAGGGATTATATTGTTTTGACAGATTTGTTGATATAGATTCTACTGATAATCAGAAAATATATTTCCAATCAATTAAAATTCGGTTTGAAATAGATAAAATTATTTTGCTTATTAGAAATATTAAATTTGATAATAAGCTTGGAAGTAAACTAAAATAAAAGCTTCAAGAGAATTTTTTTTTAGTTTTAAAAATGCATTTTAACCCTTAGGGATTTGCTGTGTTCAATTTATTGCGTTATTTTTTTGTGTAGGAAGAGCCTTTCATGTAAGTTCCGACTATTTGTTTTGCTTCTATGAATGAGACATTTCGTTTATGTTTTACTAGCAGTATAGCCCGGCGTTTCTCAGGTCTAATGAAAGCTTTAAAACTAATGCATGGTCCTAGAGCTCAGACTCTTTGGACGTTGGCACGAAAGACTAAAAAACAATAGTTGTTTCCAGTTAAAGCGAAACTGTAGACCGAAAGAAAAATGAATGGATGTAAGTCAAATTTTGATTTCCTGGTATCAATATCAAATAAGATATTTTCGTCGTAAACTGAATTTTGAAGGCTAAATAACTCCTCTGAGTAAATGGTATCATAGAATTACACCTACTTAGAGTAAATGGTATCATACAATTACACCTACTTAGAGCCAAACACGAAGCAAAAACTAAAATAAAAGGGCTGAAAAAATACAGACATACAGGCAGATAAACAGGCACACACACAAACATCTTGCCTTATATATATATATATATATATATATATATATATATATATATATATTCGATTTTCTGCTGTATTGCAATAAAACTTCTGAATATCGTTTCTTATGTCTTTGTCTATGAGTGTATCAAATGTGATTAAAATCGGACCACTCCTTCTATAACCCGATTTTTTCGATAATCGATTTTCGATATTTATCTGGGGTACCTCGACACAAAACGTAGCTAAGAAAACTCGCAGACGCTTATAGTACAACTGTGTAAATTTTCAAGAAAATCGGTTCAGCCGTTTCGGAGTCTATAGGTAACGGACACACACATACAGAGAGAGAGAGAGAGAGAGAGAGAGAGAGAGAGAGAGAGAGAGAGAGTTCCATTCATAAATAAGTTTAGTTTTTATAGTTTGTAAGTACCTATTCCGGAATATGTTCCTATTAAAGCAAAACCTGAATTTTTGATAGTCATCAAATAAAAACATCAACGAAAGATTGCAATTTTTCTAATGTCATGAATAAACGCGAACAATATCTGGTTCTTTTTAGGCAATTATAGAGCAGGTAACTACGAAGAAATCGTAAAAAGATTTGTGAGAGACTACAAAGACTTCGCTTAAATGTGAGTGTTAAAATGTATTTTTTGAGTAGTCATCGTGAACGATTGCCAAGAAATTTGTGTGGTGTAAGTGACGAACAAGGGTAGACATTCCACCAAGATATCAAAATTACCAAGGAACGGTACCAGGGCCACTGGGATTCTCAGATGATGGCTGATTACTATAGGTGCTTGAAAAGAGATCTTTTATTAAGTTTTATAAAATAATTTTTGCTGCAGTGAAAGCTTCATATCTGTGTTTTTTAAAAATCATTTCTATCGTTATATTTTTTTTAATTCTAGTTTGAACTGCTTGTATTCATGAAACTTGAAAATAATTAACATATGATTTTAGTTTTAGTCCAAATTTGAGAAGTCTGGAAAATGGCACATAGGCTGTTGACAAGAATCAGGAACTGATGTAGCCAAAGAGATTTGAAATTCATATTCAGCGCACCCAAGTAACGTAAAATTAAGCGTTAGATATAAGTCAATAAAATATGTGTTCCCTCGTGTTATCATTAATGAATTTTAAAGCAAAAGATATGAGGTCGATGGTTCGGTAGAGTCCGGAAGAAATAGAAATCAAGCCAGGAGAGTACAGTGTGCACTAGAGGGTTTGAATAGAAAGGACAATGGGTATTCAGTAAGCATAATTATGATGTTTATGAGCTTGTGTCCCGTGTACACGCGTGGGTTCGCTGTTTAGGTGGACGCCGGTTTTTTTCTCTTTACTTTTTGCAATTTGGTGTGCTTTTTTTTTAAGTTCACATTTATGGATTTATCTATTTCAGACGTTTGTGAGATTATTCAAAATTTTCAGTTTCTGCTTGCCTGTGAGCTTTTGTAAGGCATGTTTTTGTAACACGAGCTCTTGCGTTGTCGTGGTGACACTTTTCGATTTGCCAAAAACGGCCGTTTTTCTTGAAGCCAACTTTCTTCAAATGGTGAAATATTTGAGATACCGATTTTCAAACTCTTAGCAATATCTTCTGACGAAATCATCAGTTTATTTTCTACCATGGCAAGAAAAGCGTCTTCATCGACGTCGGAAGGAAAAAGGTGGTTTTCTCTACAAATGGGTACGTATCATCGATCCCTATTGGGGAACACATTTTTTTTACTAAGATACCTAGAATGCGCAGGTCAATAGATGTAATACGTACTGCTTATTAAAAAAATGGGTTGTCTATTTTAGATAAGAAGTATTGATTATATAATAACGTTTGAAGTAATGACAATAATTTATTTATATATTTTTACTTCGTCTCCCAGTGGTCCCGCAAAACAGTACGATTGAGAAGTGGGATAGAGTACCCTATATTTATTGCATTGCTCACAAATTAAATTATACATGGTTAGTAGCTATATATTAAGGTTGAAAATGTCCCTAGCATTTTTATTAAAAATTAAAAAAAGTAAAATAAACGTATTTCTGATCAGTATTTAAAAAAAGGCACTGGAAACCTTTGCAAACAAGATAAATACTAAATAAATTTTGAATTGATTTTTTTTTAATTCGACATTATCCTTCCTTATGTCTCGGTTGGTTGCCAGTATATATGATTCAGTAAAGGATCTTTCAGCCCATTCAGTAATGTTGTCAGCCTCCATCTCCCGCTTTTTTTTTCTCGGTCTGCATCTTTTTCGTTTGTCTTGGAAAAGATGGAAGGTTGTAGGATGGCAAGGGAAATTTGACCAGCTTCCTTCTTATGTCTTGGATGTGTGCCTGTATATAAAGTCTCTGTGAAGGATATTTCAGTCCTTCAGTAATCTTGTGAGTACCCGCTATTTTTACCTCGATCTGCATCTTCTTTTGTCTTGGAAATGTTGGAAGCATGCGGGAGGTAAGGGGAAAGTTTCTTCGTTATTATGACCTGTCATATAAGATATGTTATAAAGCGTACGTTTGCTTTAAATGTGGCTTATATTTTCATATAGATTTTGTACAAAAAAAGGAGAAATTATCATTTAGTTCAAATGCCACCCAGCCACCAACCGACCACTCCTTTTGACTAATCGCCGCCAACCTACCGTCCCTTTTTCTCACAGCTGTTCTGGAATTTTTCGACGCCATGAGGTGACGATATCGCCCACTTTTGGAATCCCACGTCTAGAGAAACCAGGTCACAAAAAGGGCCTCGTGTGCATACACATGTTAGCGATCATCACTAGCAAATCTACCCCACGCGTCCAATGCTAACAATGAAGGGTTGAGAGCATTTTAGAAACGTGAAGAGGTGTTCAACACGAAGCGCGATCTCTGGGGAGGATGATGGTGATGATTACATTACAGTTTTGTAGATCTTTGACATTTTGTCCTTTTGAATAAAAAGAACAATGGGTGTTAAATAAGGATAATTTTGATGTTTATGGGCTTGTGTCCCGTGTACACGCGTGGGCTCACTATGTAGATGGATGCCGGCTTTTTCCTCTTTACTTTTTGCTCTTTCGTGCGCATCTTAAGTTCACATCTATAGATTTATCTATCTCAGACGTTTCTCTTTCTCAGTCGTTATCTTTGTGAGATTGTTCAAATCTATCAGATTCTGTTTATTTGAAAATCTATCTATCTATCTATCTATCTATCTATCTATCTATCTATCTATCTATCTCAGTGGGTTCATTATCTATCGATCTCAATGGGTTCATTATCTATCTATCTATCTATCTATCTATCTATCTATCTATCTATCTCAGTGGGTTCATTATCTATCTATCTATCTATCTATCTATCTATCTATCTATCTATCTATCTATCTATCTATCTATCTATCTATCTATCCCAGTCGGTTCATATCTATCTATCTATCCTGCCGAATGACACACATTTTCGTAACAAAAATTATCGGGCCGATAGAAATAAATATACTGTTTGATTAAAAACAGAATATCAACTCAAATACGAGTATTGGTTAAAAATAATGTTCAAACAAATAATTTCAATATGTCAGTTGTGAAACCATTTCTTTAATCTTCGGGATTTTCCGTACTATCTATCTATCTATCTATCTATCTATCTATCTATCTATCTATCTATCTATCTATCTATCTATCCCAGTCTGATTCTATCTATCTATCTATCTATCTATCTATCTATCTATCTATCTATCTATCTATCTATCCCAGTCTGATTCTATCTATCTATCTATCTATCTATCTATCTATCTATCTATCTATCTATCTATCTATCTATCTATCTATCTATCTCAGTTGGTTCATATCTATTCCCATATTAAACTAATTTTACCCCTATTATCATGTACTAAGTTTAATTTAGTCAAGCACAAAGTGAAATGAAAGAAGAATTGAAGACCGGAATATTGTGTTGCGCCAATGTTAAAGGTGAGTAATACCTGTCTTCAAAATCGGTATTTGATATGCAGCCTTTTCATTTGCTAGAGAATGTACCCCTGATAATTCAAAGACGCGTGTAGCTCATAAACATTTCAAAATCGTTATTTCATGTGCAGCCATTTAATTTGGGGTTTCGAATAGTGACGACGCATACTAATGAGAAATATGAAACTAACTCAGCTAACACATCACTCAATAAGACATGTAGATGTCGCCACTAATAATAACTCCATATGATTTTTATGAAGTACTAACCTTCAATTGACACGTGACAAAATTTGGACCTAATCGGATCATTAGTTTACAAATCACACTTATTTAAGTGAAGCTACTGTTGCAAATTTTCAAAACAATGGAAAAATCTGAATTTCCTGTGTTGATAAAGCATTGTTTTCTGATGGAAAAAAATACTGTTGAGGCAAGACATTGGCTTTATAAGTGTTATTCGGACTTTGCTCCGTCGGATGCAACGGTTAAGAGGTGGTATGCTGACTGTAAACGCAGCTGTACAAACACAAATGATGTTGAACGCTCAGGTCGTCCATAACCGGCAGTTATCCCGGAAAACACACACACAAAAAATCACAAACACGTTTTGACCGATCGTAAATTGAAGTTGGGTGGGATAGAAATGGAGTTGAACATATCAGAAGGCCATTTTGCATGAACATTTGTCAATGACAAAAGTTGGTGCCGCGTTTGCTCACAGTCGATGAAAAACAACAACGCGTCGACGATTTAGAGCGTTGTTTGCAACTGTTTCAACGCAACAGGAAGGGGTTTTGCATAAATATGGGACAATGGATGAAATATGAATTGACCACCTCACTTCGGAGTGAAATCATCAGTCAGCTGAGTAGAAAGAAGGAGGTGAAAGCTGTCCAAAGCGACCAAAGACATAAACATCAGCAGGCAAGTTTTCGACCTGTATATTTTGGGATACACAAGGTATTTTGTTCATCGATTAATTTGAGAAAGGAAGGACCATCAATAGCGAATATTATATAGCATTATTGATGTGTTTGAAGGAAGAAATCCTAAAAAAAGGCCACAAAAAAGAAAAAAAGTGATCTTTCACCAAGACAACAGACCGTGTCACAAGTCGATCTCAAGGATGGCAAAATTACACGAATTGCACCCCGAATTGCCTCCACATCCATCCTATTCTTCAGTCCTGGCCCTAAGCGACTTCTGCAGATTTCAAAAGAATGCTCCAGGGAAAGAGATTTGGCTCTAATAAAGAAGTGATATCAGAAACTGTGGCGTATATTGAGCCCAAAGATAAATCGTTCTGCAAAAAAGGCATCGAATTGTTAGAGAAGCATTGGAATCAGTATATCACCCCAGAAGGAGACTATGTTGAGGAATAAAGTGGAATTTTACCTAAAAGTTGTTTTGATTCGTTAGGCCCGAGATTTAATGAGTGATGTGTTAAAAGGCCGACCTAGAGATTTTTATGAAGGTCCGTTTAGCACAGAAACCGCCCCCCAAACCCCCAAAAACAACAATAAAAAAAAAACAGAAACAAAACAGAAAAAGGCGATGTGCACGTGAGATTATTGAAGTGATCTTCAAAGATGGAGAACCTGCTTTTTTCTTGCATTGAAAATCTTGATAAAAATAAAATAAAATCTTGATAGTTATAAAATAACTATCTCAGCCACCCAACAGTCTATAATTGCATTTCACTTTAATCTCCGGCTGTTCCCGGAAGAAAAAATGTAACCGCAGATAGTGAAACAAAATTGTTTTCCACTACATTGTTTAGTAGATGAAGCCTTAGCCATTCTAGCTACCACAACGTATTTATAAAGAAAAGCAAGATTTTGAAACTCGAAAGCTTCAAGTATTCGAAACTTAAACATAATTCTTCTTTTTCTTCTTCTTCTTTTTGCCATATCCCTTCGGGATGCTGACGTTCATGGCTCTCCACAACTTCCTGTACAAAATTTACTAAGAGCTAATTTACTAGCTCTTAGTAAATTTTGTCTTTTTATCTCTTCTAAACCTAGTTTTGCCAACAATTTACATAAGCTCTAACGTCCTATGAGCATCAAATTTTCCAAACCCTATTTCCTCATTATATACTATAGAAACTGTCTTTCTTAAATTAAGTGTATTTTTGTGTCTATTTTCTCTAAAAATTCGTTGTTATTCACATATTCAATTGGTATCCTCAGCATCCTCCTGTTTAATTACATTTCTGTTGCTTCAAGACTTTTTTTAATCTGTGAAAAAATGGTCCAACATTAACTACTTTATAGGAGGACTAACATTACATCACAATTCAGTACACTTTTCTTTGTTTCTGAAGACATTTTTCTGTTTTCTTAGAAAAGTTAAAACAGAAACACCCAAAATTAAGCAAAACAACAATAAAAAGAAAAAAAAGAAAACAAATCTTTCAAATAAAAATCCATTAAACCAAACACACAAACTACGAAGCAAACAGATAATTTCCCATCCGTTTTTTTTAAAGAATTCAACTGAGAGGGAAATTCTCACGGAGCTGGGAAAGCATTTTGAATGGGTTAAAAGTATTCCTTTTCCCATGCTGTTTCCTGTATTGACATTTTCTCTTTCAGTTATTTTTTTAAAGTTGAGCCCAGTCTGCAATTGGACCACATCTACGGATCAAGTATGAAAAATTGAAGTCAATTCTCAAATGAATAGACTAAAACAGACGGCATTGCTAAGCATTTCTTCAAGACAGTTATCGTTGTTGATTTTATGGTAATTTTTACCACAACAAATAAAGTTGTAAACTGTTCAGTACAATTCAGATTGTCATTTGCATTGAAGCAAGTTTATACTTTTTTCTCTTTTTTTCATTTAACAAAAACTCTTATTTTCATAGACAGTGGTTAAATCGCCTTGCTTTTGTATACTAAAAATATTGGGATGCAACATGACAGCAATTTCAAGGAAAAAATGCAAAGACATTTTCCTCCGTTACAAAAATATGAACGAAAACACATCTACTCAAAACTTTGGTGAAACACAATGTTGTCTAAACTTATTTATAAATGGAACTTTGTCTCTGTGTGTGTGTGTGTATGTGTGTGGGTGTGTGTGTGTGTGTCCGTTACCTATAGACTCCGAAACGGCTGAACCGATTTTCTTGAAAATTTACACAGTTGTACTATAAGCGTCTGCGAGTGTTCTTAGCTAGGTTATGCGTCGAGGTATCCCCGATAAATATCGAAAATCGATAATCGAAAAAATCAGGTTATAGAAGGAGTGGTCCGATTTTAATCAAATTTGATACACTCATAGACAAAGACATAAGAAACGATATTCAGAAGTTTCAAGATTGCAGTTCTTACAATAGTGCAGAAAATCGATAATATATATATAAAAGGCAAGATGTTTGTATGTGTGTCTGTTTATCTGTTTGTATGTCTGTATTTTTTTCAGCCCTTTTATTTTAGTTTATGCTTTGGGTTTGGCTCTAAGTAGGTATAATTGTAGTTCCTAGTCTCAGCCATGATACCATTTACTCGGAGGAGTTATTTAGCCTTCAAAATTCAGTTTATGATGAAAAAGACTTATTTGATATCGATAGCAGGAAATAAAAATTTGACTTATATCCATTCATTTTTCTTTCAGTCTATGGTTTCGCTTTAACTGGAAACAACTATTGCTTTTAGTCTTTCGTACCAACGTCCAACGAGTCTGAGCTCCAGGACCATTGATCAGTTTTAAAGCTTTCATTACACCCGAGCAACGCCGGGCTATACTGCTAGTTCTATTATAAACGAGTAGTTATTCTCCAGAGAACATATGGTAATTAAAATTTCTGATGAATTTTAATTCTTCAATTAGTGATTGAATAATCTAATGGCGATTTCTACGACAATAAAATATCCGTAGAAATACTCCTGACGCAACTTTAGATATTTGAGCTTAACAACTTTTACAAAATATTGCAATAACAATCATAAATATGAATGCTGATCATTATTTTAAGAAGTGGGTACAAAATGAAAAGATTTGAAATTGACAACGTTTTTCATTTTACTGAAATAGACGTTAAACACTTCTATCTTTCTTTCATTCATGGTTTCAGTGAGAAAATTAATGAACGAAAGAAGAAAAGATAAAAGCGTTTAACGTTTGTAGCGTCTCTGATATGTATTTTCTGTCAGACAGGCATAGGTTACCTGGTAATAGTCAGTTAAGTGCCATACGTGATACACGCTTTAGGTGATCATCTCTCGAAAGAGACATGACTAACTGGGCAGAAGATTATCCCGTAGTAGGTTGCCATTGCTTTTTGCGGTACGCTGGTTGCCAGCCAAGGCTATAGAACCCAATTTGACCTATTATTTAACCCATAATTATAGGGAAGAGACGCATTAATACCTTTCTCAAGGGTATTTGTACGTAAGTGAATGCAACAGTATATGTGACTCGACAGCATTCATACGATCTAATTGTCTATGAATTAGTCATGCTGTCTTTGTTCATATCATCTCCAAGGCAAGATAATGATTTTACTTGTTGGTCGTTGTCTCATCCAAAGTAAACGGCAACAGATCGTCAGAAGTTTATGATGAAAAAAGTAAGAGGACAAATATAAGCGGATAAAGCAATTAAATGTGTAAAAACGAAAAGATTTAAAGCTAAAAACATTTTTTCACTGAAACAGACATTAAACACATCTATCTTCCCTTCTTTCTTTCATTCATTTTCTCACTGAAACCAAGTAGCGTCTCTGATATGTCTATTGTCTTTCCACGAAAACAAAACGGAATAGTACATTATTTATGAAGCATTGGCAGGGCGTAGCGGTCGTACAAACTAACGAACTAACGAAGAGTGTGACAAACTCAATTATTATATGAAAATAATGATGTCATATTTCACGGCGAAACATTTTATACGACGTCCAGCAGTCAAACAAAAAGTGCCTTAATTATTCACCTCTACCACTGAAATATGCGAGCAACTCAATGTCTAGTGGTTCCAAGGTTCCCAGCAGGGAAGATTTTAAGCAAGAGTCAATAACTGCAACTAGTTTCGATCGGCTGCAGACTAAATCAGTACATGGGATTGAACTATTGGCAGCATGTCTTTGGTGGCCGTGATTAGGCATTGCTGGATGGAGGACTTCCGAGAGGGAAGACAACGACCAGAGCAGAGACTCTCTCTCCGTAAACGATACACGCTACAGCGACTCTACATTCGGTGATTATGATAATGTAAAGATAAAAATTAAAATTAGACATTATTTTAGAAACTGTTGAGAAATAATAATAATAATAATAATAATAATAATAATAATAATAATAAATATGAAAATGAAAGCCAAAGATAAAGCTCTTCAACAGATGAAACAGCGCTGGCAAGACAAACCTCTGCATGGCCAATATCCAGAACGTGCCAATAAATCCAATGTTGACAAAGTTAATACTCATCGATGGTTACGTGCATCTGGATTAAAGTCTGAAACTGAAGGCTTTATTCTTGCAGCACAAGACCAAAGTCTTTTCACGAGAAACTTTCAGGCAAATATTATGCATAATAATATGGATCCAAAATGCAGGTTTTGTGATAAACACCAAGAAACAATAGACCACCTAATCTCAGGCTGTTCTGTGCTTGCCCCAAATGAATATAAAAATCGCCACGATAGAGTTGGGCAATATTTACATTGGGCAATGTGCAAACATTATGGAAAAGCTGTAAACAAACACTGGTATGAACATCACCCAGCACCGGTTACAGAAATAGAAGATGTAACCATTCTATGGGATTACACCATCTACACAGACAGAAAAATTGAAGCAAACAGGCCAGACATTATTGTTAAAAACCAGAAGGAGAAAACTTGTCTATTAATTGATATGGCTTGTCCAGCGGATTGTAACATAGCAACCAAGGAATTTGAAAAACTGTCAAAATATAAAGACCTGGAAATTGAAATAGAAAAAATGTGGAAATTGAAAACAAGAGTTGTGCCAGTGATAGTAGGTGCACTTGGAATGATAAAAAATGGAACAAAACAACACATTGAAAGAATCCCTGGAAACCCCAGCTTAAGAGATATACAAAAAATTGTCTTATTAAGTACAGCCCACACACTGAGGAAAACTTTATCTATGTAATGCTAGGGATGATAGGGAAGATAGAAAAACATGAAATGGAGCCATAACAACACGCCACTACCTGCCTTAGGTCTCCCCGCAGACTTGGTTGGTAGTGGGACCAAAGCAGAAATCGAAATATGATGAAAAATGACATAATAATAATAATAATAATAATAATAATAATAATAATAATAATAATAATAATAAATCAGTAAATCTGAAAGGAAAATATTAAAGCAAAGCATGGAACATGGAGAAACGGAATTTTTCCCCCTACTAGTCTAAGCTAAAAAGGACAGAAATATTTGCAAAGCTATATAAATTAACATTACCCGTAAACAGAAGATTGAAATTTTCTTTGAATTTTTCGTGCTTCTCAAAGACAAAAATTCTATTTTCATTTGGGCAATTCCAGTTCATAAATGCTTCGCCAACACGCTTTTTCTCAAAATGTGTCTCTCGCCCGGGAAGGAAAGACATGAGTAACAGGTGTCTCTAGACCGTTACCCTGCGACTGTGCGCAACAAAGAAAGGATTACCTTGGGGACATGGAACGTCAGGACGCTCAACAACTGTGGAAAACTAGAGAATGTCAAACAGGAGATGAACAGACTGAACATCAATATTCTGGGAATATGCGAAAGCAGATGGCCAAACAATGGTGACTTCAGCAGCGACAACCATAGGATAAAATACGCAGGAGGAAAAAAATAACGAAAAAGGAGTCGGCTTAATAATGGACAAAGAAATAAAGAAATGCTTTCTAGGATATTGCCAGTTCTCTGAAAGAGTTTTCCTGGTCAAAGTGAAAGGGAAACCGTTCAACATAGCAACTGTAGTTGTCTATGCACCAACAACGCAAAGCACTGAGGAAGAAATATAATCTTTTTATTCCACTCTAGACAATGCCAAAGGCTCAATGTAAAAGCTAAGAAATTAGAATCATCATGTCATACCTTCCCTCTCCTTGCCAAAGTAAGCAAGGAGAGGGAAGGTATGACAACTGTCAACTTTGGATTAGGAATCCACAACAAACGAGGAGAAAAATGGGTTCAATGATGTACATCAAATGACCAGGTAATAACTAACACCTGGTTTCAAGAACATCCACGACGTCTATGGACATGGAGAAGCCCAAGAGGCGACACAAAAAACCAGATAGACTACATAACCATAAACAGGAGATTCCGAAACGCAGTGGTTCAAAGCAAAGCCTATCCAGGCGCCGACTGTGGAAGCGACCACGTCCCAGTCATCTGCAAACTAAAGGTGAAACTCCGGAGATTGAAGAAGCCTAGTGCAGCACCAAAACTGAAATACAACACGCTCGTGAATGATCTCAACCTACAGAAAGAATACACTAACAGCATGAAAATCCAATATCAAGAAAAAGTTGGAAAAGGCAATCGAAATGGGACTCACTCAAGGAAGCGATAGAGACATCAGCAAACAACATTGCACCAAAGGAAATCAGGCGCAGAAGAAAAACGAGTGGATGACTGAAAGATTCTCGACATGATGCAAAGGAGGCAGAAAAGGATATCAAGACATGGAATGGAGTACAGGGAACTTCACAAGGAAATAAGAAGAAAATGCAGACAGGCTAAAGAGAAATGGCTCAATGACAAATGTGCAGAAGTAGAAAGACTGAGCAGGCATAATAAAGCAGACATGCATAAAGAAATAAAAGAACTGACAAGAAAAAAAAACCTGCTCTTCAACAGGATGTATAAAATCCAACGATGGAATAATCATATTGGAGAAAGAGGAAATACTGCAACGATGGGAAGAATATATAAAAGATCTTTTTCACGAAAAAAGAGAGCACCCGATAATACACAAAAATGTGGACGGACCAGAAATAATAATGTCTGAAGTGGAATCTGCAATAGCCTGACTGAACAGAAACAAAGCAGCGGGACCAGACGGTATAGTCATAGAGCTGCTGATATGCATGGAAGAATTTGGCATAGAGAAAGTTACAGAAATTATAAATAAAATGAGCAAACGAGTGCGAATTCCACAGAACCATCGGTTTAATGAGCCATGTAACAAAACTGATCGTCCGAATCCTGATGAATAGAGCGAGAAGCAGAATCAGGCCAGAGATAGGACGAGAACATTGCAGTTTCGTCAAAGACACTAGAACAAGGAACGCCATATTTATGATTAGAATGCTCTCTGAAAGGGCAATACAAATGAAGAACGACTTGTAGCTATGTTTTATTGATTATGCAAAGGCGTTTGACAAAATACACCACAAAGAATTGATGGAGATGCTTGGCAGCCTCGACATATTTGAGAAAGACCTAAAAGTAATCAAGAATCTCTACTGGCAGCGAACTGCCTGCATAGGGACAGGTAACGAATTCAATAATTATACTAAGATTGAAAGGGGCGTAAGACAAGGATGCGTCCTTTCACCGGATCTGTTCAACTTATACAGCGAGACTATGCTGAAACCGTAGAAGTTATGCCAGGATTCGTCATCGAGGACATAATTTAAACAATATAAGGTACGCAGATGATACAGTGCTGATAGCAGACATAAAAAGAAAACTACAAGTCCTCCTACAGAAGGTAGCTGAAGAGAGTGACAAGAAAGGAATACAAATAAACTGCAAGAAAACCGAATGTATGGTCATCAGCAAAAAGGGTAACCCAAAATGCCAATTACAGGTGAGGGACTCTAAAATCAAGAAAGTACAGAAGTTTAATTTCATAGGATGTGTTCTAAGAGAAGACGGAAAGTGCGACACTGAGATTCGAAGGCGAATTGGCATGGCGAAAGAAGCATTCCAGAAGTTGAGTAAAGTATTAAGAAACAGGAAAATTTCATTAAAAACAAAGAGGAACTGAACGACCTGATCAGGTGGATGACGAAACGAGAGCTGCATGGTGCAACAGGAGAAAGCGTGCTAAGAGCCACCAGGGACAGGGAGATGTGGAAAGCCATGATCGCCTACGTCCTGAAAGGACATGGCACATAAAAGAAGAAGAAAGAAAGATGGAAAGCAAATCTTGACGGCTTTCATATAATCTATGTAATAATTACATCAGTATGTAGTGTTGTTCAAGGCAAATGAATTTCTTCCTCGTTAATTTCTTCAATATATGTTACCCAGTAACAGCATAAGTGACGAATACCTAACTCGATAGCAATCATGCGATCACTTCGTCTATGTTGAGTTTGTTCATGTTATCTCTAAGACAAGACAATAGTGTTACTTGTTGGTCGTTGTCTCCTCCAAAAGAAACTGCACTAGATCGTCAGAAGTTATCTGCTAACAGGAACAGACAAGTATTCATCCATAAAAGCATCCATGGCTTAAAGGCATTCATATGATCTTTTGGATTATGAGATCACAATGCAATAAACTTTTTGTCATGACTTGTGACCTATTAGTATATAATCTATAGCTATTTGTCTTGTGTTATTAAGGAACAGACAGCAAGCATTCAGTAAATACTTTGCTGAGAGGATTTACTTGATGTTCCAATAGAATGCGATTAATAACTATGATTTATATAGTAATAGATAGAAAACAATGCCCTGAGGGCCCTCATATATTCCGTGCGATCATTAGGTTATAATGTAACACTGTTCACCTACAAGGCAGGGGTTTTACTTACAAGTCACTTTCTTCTCAGATCGCCACGAGTTATCTGGTTGTAGAAACTGACAATTATCCATTAGTTATGGTATCCATATCAACGCTATAATGAGACTGTCATGCTGTGTTCTTCATATCATTTCCAAGGCAAGAGAAAGGATTACTTCTTGGCTACTCTTTACTCCTTATATGACAGATGTTCATGGGTTACCGGGTATCAGTAAAAATGAAGAATCCTTGAATTGACACCATTCATATTATTTGTGCATTCATAAGTTCCAAATGCGTTGTTGTTCACACCCTCTCCAATGTAAGACAATGACTTTGCTTGTTGGTTGCTGTCTCCTCACAAGACCACATGTCATAGGCTACTTGTAGATATATCCCGGAAACGGATATATATATATATATATATATATATATATATATATATATATATATATATTATTCGAAGTAGTAAAGTAGTTTTGGCAGTGTAACCTGGTAGGACAATCTAGCAAGTAGCCGTAATGGACTGGTACTTGTCGTAGTCGTATGCAGTATACTTAGGCGTAAGGCTTATGCAATAGGGGTAGTCAAGAGGCGTTCCAGTAGGCGTAGTCCTAGGTGTCCCAGTCTTAGTCTGTATTTTATCATATTGATTTGAGTGGGAACCATTTTGTATGCATATTCATTACATCACTTGGTAACAGAAGCATTGCACTGAATGACCCTTGGAACTCAAGACCTCAAGTGAGATTTGTATATACGACCCATCGCTGGGAAAATGGTAGTTCTTTGCACCACTCCAGTGTGCACCTGTATCCTGCTATTCTTTGCCTTTTCAAAAGTCAGATCAAGATGAAGCTACCCACTCTTTACTTTCTAGTTTTGTTAGAGTTAAAAAAACACCGCCTTGTGGATGATGAATAATTTTTTACTCTGTATTGACATGGCAAAAGATGCGTTCCAGAAGCTGAGTAGAGTATTAAGAGACAGGAAAATTCCGCTGAAACAAAGAAAAGAGACTGCTATGTGATGTCAGTTGCTATGTATACATAGCAACTGACATCACTGACATCCAACTGACATCCAGTATTCACTGAATATCATCAAAGATGAAGGAAAAACATGAAGCAACTGAAATGTGGTTCTACCGAGGGATGATGCGGATATCATGGATTGAGCATGTGAGCAATGATGAGGTTTTGGAAAGGATTGAAGCGAAAAGGAAATTAATAATGAGCATCAGGAAGAGACAGTTAAAGTTCCTGGGACATGCACTGAGGAAGGAAGGCTCGGATAATCTGATACTAACAGGCCAGATAGAGGGAAAAAGAGACAGGGGAAAGCAGCGGATAACATATTTGAAGGGCGTGATCAGGTGAATGACAGAACGGGGTTTGCGTGGTGTAACAGAAGAAAGCGTGCTAAGAGCCACCAAGGACAAGGAGATGTGGAAGGCCATGATCGCCTAAGTCCTGAAAGGACAAAGCATATAGAAGAAGGAGAAGAATATTTTCCCCACAGACGAAACGTTGCAAGCCTCTCGCTACCCTATTTCCTATGACATGTGTTCTGACGAGCTACATTCCTTGATGCCTCCGACCTTCATCTTTGCAACTGGGACCCGTACTCAAGGATGAATCATATTCTTATTCCATTAGTAAGAAAAAAGTTTCACTCGGATAGATTCTTCCCAGTTACTTCTGGTTTGTGGGACAGATTTCCGGCTGTATGTTTTCTCAATCACTTCAACCTGGACCTCTTCAATTCTAGGGTTAATAGTAATTTTTTTATTTATTTTGGATTCATATAGTAAGATATAAATTCTATAGAGAGAGTTTCTTCCAAAGAATTAATGCTTTGTGGAACCTGGCAGGATGTTTTCCTAGTCACTCCAATCTTGATTACTTCAAACGCGTATTGTAGTGAACCACCCTTATTTCTTTTATATTCCATTGGTGATAAATAAATTCCACCCGAGCAGCTTCTTTCCGCTAAACATTACTCTCGGGAATCGACTTCAAAGAGGACGTTTTCCCAATAATACAATCTTAACCTGTTCAAGTCTAGGGTTACCATATTCACATAAACTGTGTTTCTTACTCTGTAATCCACTACGTCGATTTGCTGCCGGGTTTTGTGCAGGGTCAAACTCACTTTAAAGAAAGACAAAAACTATTCTCATTTTTACATAACTTCGAGAACTGTACTTTTAGCCTTTTCTAACTCTTATAAAACACTATACAATAATACGCTACCTTGTGTGGCTCTTAGGCATCGAATTGGGTGAATATTAATATAAAATACTAGCTTTGCTTACCTAGTATAAGAAAGAGAAGAATCCAGGATTTGACAGCTTTCCCATGCAGTATGTAATCATTGTCACTATGCAATTTTGCTTACTTTTTGATTGCTACTTTATCTTCAGAAACAAGAGACAGAGAGGATTGGCTTACCTGACAACAGAAAGGGAGAAGGATTTATAGTTTGACAACCTTCATATGATGTTTATGAACATGAATTTGTTGTCAATGAAATCTGAGGCAAGGTTACTTTCTGGTCGCTGCTTCCTTCCCAAATACCAAAAAACCAGTCGTTGTGGATTACCTGATAAACGTCGTGACTGCATTGAATAATCTATGCAATTAAGGGGTTTTATGCTCTTCAGGGCAAAAGAATAGATTTGCTTGTTGATTGTCGGTCTCTTCTAAAATGACACGAGAAAGAATGACATCGTATTGGTTAAGTGTTTTCCGTTAAAAATTGAAAAATAACGAAAGCTCAGAAATAAGAAGGAAATAGAGAAAAAGAATTGATTGATTTTCTTTTAACAACATATCAACACTTTATGGGTCATTTAATGCTGAAATTTAATTTACTTGATTGCTATGGAGTAATAAAATGGATAAAAACATATCTTATGTTTTCACAACTGAATAAATAGCAGATGATCAGCTAATCAGTTAAGTGCCATTTCTTTGCAATAGGTTGTCATTACCTTCTGCAGTACCTGCCAACCAAAGCCATAGAATCCAATCTGTTCTGCTATTTAACCCATAGCTGGAGGGAGAAAAGATGAATTCGTACCTTTTCTAAAGTTATTTGCTCGTAAGTAAATGCAACGACTTCAACTGGAATTCGAACTAGGCTCTCAGATGTATAGTTCGGAGCCGATATCCACTGCACCACAACTTAGCTTTTTTTGCGTATACATGTTTGTGTGGGACATGATAACATGTGGTGACAGGTGTGTTTTATGCCATATTTTGGAATACAGTTTCATTTCTTCAAGAAATTTTAGGATCTTATATGGAAAAATGTCATGAAAGAGTGTTTTCAAGTTGATTGTTTCGTTGGTTGATTCCAGATATCTTGTACATAATTGTACAATGTCAGTGTAAAGACATGTTTTTAGATATATATTTTGTAGATCATAAAATTTACTGTTGGTAATATTATAAAAATGTACTATTGATTTTTGTTTGTGATTTCACTATTAACCCATAGCTGGGACCCTAACAGAGTCAAGGTGAACCTGAGGGACAAAAGCAATTAAGAGGTAGTTTCAGGCTCTTCAACACTTTCATTCTTCCGATCAGAAGCCTTGCTGCCGGATGTAGTTTATCGTCATACCCAGAGTGAGAAGAAAAAAGAGGAAAGACTGATAAAAAATAAAAAAAGTGAATAAAAATGCGAAATGAATCATGTGACTTTTTTTTGGGTTTGAGGTTTCTTTGGGTTTATCAAGACATCAAAATTTTTTCCCCCTTCCGTTCATTCATTTCACTCATAAAAGATATTCTTTTTTCATAATTTTTCCCGGTTTATAGTTCTGAAGAAAGGGGACGAAACCGGTCGACTGGTGCTTTTATTTTAAAATTTGGCATGGCCGATTATATTAAATTTTTTTTTGTCTTTAACGCCATAATAAAATTCTGTGTCATTAATTATATATATAGTCATCCGCAGACAGATCTGTTTCGCTGTATCACAGCTCATCAGTCCGGTTAGACTCCAATTGCTTCTAATCCAGGATTGAAACCCGACCGCATTAGCGTCAGTCGGCGATTCTACCTCTGAGCTATGGGCGTTCGGTAGAAGAAATTAGCCTTTTTAGCATGTGTATTGTCATTATACACGTCCAATAGCCAGAGTGCTCTAATTCATTAGTGAATGAGCGATGGGTGTATGCGAGAGTAGCGACTGTTTTTCAAAGTCTACAATTCTTCCAGATTTCTCAATCAGGGTGTGAGAGCGTAAATAGCATATAGAAAAAACTATTAAAAGGTTGTAAGTTTAAAAATGTATTTTTGACAGTATTTATTTATTTCTATTATATTATATTATATTATATTATATTATATTATATTATATATATATATATATATATATATATATATATATATATATATTATTATTATTAATCAGATAATCATTGATTAAATGTTTTTCAAACATATTTCATATCAGGATAATCGACTTGTTCTTGTTTTCTATTGTTCTCCAGTTTTATTCAGTGTGTTTCTTTTCATTGCCGCATGACGGTTATAATCCCATTTTAAATTCACGTGTTATCAGGATGTTTGTATTTAAACAGACAACATTTTGAATTTCATTCTTTTTCGAGAAGGGAGGTTTAGCAACAGGATTTGCCTGGGGGTGACAAATGCTCGTCATAAGCTTTAGGTTTTTGGCTTCACATATACAGTGTGTCCCAAAAATGTATTCACTTTTTGACTTTCTACAACTTATTGAATGTCTTTCTTTTTTCAGATTTAATTTCATGTAATATTTAATTTAAACCGTAAATCGTTTTGTAAGTCAATAGACATAAGTATTCTCTTTTAAATTTTAATCATTAATCTTGTTTGTAAGTCTATAAACATTGTTTTTAGCAATTTAAAAAGTGAGTACATATTTGTGGAAACCATATATATATATATATATATATATATATATATATATATATATTCATCTGCAGACAGATCCATTTTTGTCTGACAAATTCATATTTTATTTTTGAATTTGGCAATTAGTTTCATACGAGAAAAGCTCTCATTATTTAAATGAATTTGAAGCACACGTGCAGCTTTTGCCAATAAAATATATTATATTACATTTTTTAAAAATCTTAAATTAGATATAATTATAGGCGTGAATACAAAGGAAACGTTTTGTATTACGGGGAAAGAGTTTTAAAAAGCTACCCACGTGGTGCAGTGGATATCGACTCGGAATGCCAAATTGGGGAGCCGAGTTCGAATTCCAGTTGAATTCCTTGCATTCACTTACGCACAAATACTCTTGGGAAAGGTATTAATCCGTCTCTTCCCCCCAGTTACGGATTAAATAATAGGACAGACTGAGTTTTATAGCCTTGGTCGGCAATCAGTCTACTGCAGAAAGCAATGGCAATCTACAGCGGGATAATCTTTTGCCCAGTAAGTCATGTCTCTTTCGAGACATGATCGCTCAAAGCATGTATCACGTATGGCACTTAACTGACTGATTCACGTATTAAACTAGTACATGTAAATAAAATAACACGGACACGTACCGTGGAGCAATGATTATCAATCTAGTCTGGTCAGCCATTGAAAGTAAATTCGATACACTTTGGGTAACACATTATTGTTGACCTAAAATCAGACTATTTTGACCGAGCATGTGTGAAAGAAGATTGGAAGAAAAAAGAAGGAAAAGAGAGAAAGAGGAGGATAGAGTGAAAGTGTGAGGAAAGAAGGAAAGACAGGACAAAGAAAGAGATGAAGAGAGAGAAGGAAGACATGAAGGAAGGAAGGAAGGAAGAAAAAATTGAACGAGAAAGTGAAAAGAGAAAGGAAAGAAAATGAGAGAAGAGGGAGATGAAGTAAAGAAAGACAGAAGAGAAGGAAAAGAGTGATAAAGGAAAAAAAGAGTGAAGGACCGAAAGTAAGGAACGGAGAAAGAAAAAATTAAATAAAACAAAAAGGGAGGAAGAAAGAGTGAAACAGAAAAAAAGAAAGAAGAAAGGGAGGTGGAAAAAAAATGAGTGCATAGGAAAGAAAAAGATAGTCGATGAAAAGGAGGAAGGGGGAAGAAAAAGCGAGGAGAAAGATAAGTAATGTGGAACGGAGAGAAGAATAGAAGGAGAGGAAAAGGAAAAAAAGGAAGAAAGCAGGAGAAAAGAAGGCAGAAGAAAGAGATAGAGAAGTAAAGAAAAGGGATAAAGAAAGGGAAAGAAAAAGAAGAGAGAAAAGAGATTAAGACGGTTTTCTAATAGTCGGAAATTTTAATTGCCTGAAGAAAAGAAAATAGATGAAAAAAATTGTAGCTCTCCAGTTATTGCTAGTAAATTCTATACTCACTGAGTGCTCTATTTATAAAACTTGTGTCAAACTAAGCCGACCACAATAATAGCAAAAAATAAAAAAAATAAAAAAAACTTGGCTAAACTAAACTTCTTCTAAAAGGTACAAAAAAAAAACTTGGCTAAACTAAACTTCTTCTAAAAGGTACCAAACAATTGCAAAAAAAAAAAAAAAAAAAATTTGGCTAAACTAAACTTCTTTTGAAAGGTACCAAACAATTGCAAAAAAAAAAAAACAAAAACAAAAAAAGAATTCTTACAATCCCACGCAAAAAAGTTTCAGCTTGATAAACCGTAAACAAACAACAAATCATTCAAACAATTAATGAATGAAAATGACCATAAAGCAGTTAAAGAAAGTCAATGACGTGTTTTGTAAAAACGAAATCAACCCATGCTCTATTTGCGGACTTATGGAACCATCACCACGCCTTATACAGTGTCTTGTTAACAAAAGGGGCCAATTGACTAAGACCCAATTATGGAAGCGTCACGGGCTCAGGTGAATCGTTGTACCCAGCGGCGTGGTGCTGACATGGGTAACCTAGATGATTTTCTGCTCTCATATCACATGGAAGCTACAGAACGCAAAACTGACCTGTTGGATATGCATCAGGTCGCTTCTGTTTTGAATGTGGTCGTGATTTGAAACAGTATAGCTAGTCGGTTACAATTCTAACGAGGCACCTCGGGTCACAGTAATAAAGGATTTGTTAACCATTACATTGTCCAAAGTTCACGGTAATGATTTCCTTTATGTATTCCAGACACACAAGTCATATCGGAAATCAAAATGTCAAATCGAATGACAAATATCCCAAGATTTTCAGAAATTTAAATCTCATCCGCTTCATCTGTAATGGCCCGTTTGAAATCCCATAATTGATGGCGATTTGTCACGATTTGCCAATCCAATGTTCACATTAAACAAACAGGTGTCAGTGAACAGCTGATGTAGGTGTAGTGAGATATGCAGATTAGATTTAACCTATTTTACGCTAGTCAAACGTATGTAAATACGCCAGTCGTCAGTCGGCATGGAGGGATATTTCTACATCACAGATTGGAAGTTTATATAACAATATGGCGTCGCCGATGGGACCTCTAACACAGCTGGGCAAACTGGATTTATCAGAAACGTGGATACATTGTTTTTTCGCCCATGCTAGGGCCAAGAAGTTAAAAGAGAACAGCGTTTCAAGAGGCTAGAACGAGATTCTAAATATCTTTTATTTTCGGCAGGATGTGAGGCCATCAGAAAGATCTCCACCATGCCGTGTCCCAAAGAATTAGAATTGATGAAGCCGAGATGGAAGAAGAATGAGAAGGAATCTCAAAGGGGCGAAAGAATGGATGCTTTTGATGGCGAAAGCGGATGCTGTAGAGCAAAGAAACTATGGAGGATAGTAAGCATGAATCCGATATGGAGCAGGAAAATCAGATTGAAGATCAGTTCAGACCTACATCCCCAGATACAAAAGAACCAGATACACACAGAGAGAGAGAGAGAGAGAGAGAGAGAGAGAGAGAGAGAGAGAGAGAGAGAGAGTCCCGTGCTATAGTTAGGAAAGGTCAAGGATCAACGAAGGGCATAAAACCTCTTCATTTATGGTAGGTGTAGTGAAATATGCAAAGTTAACTTATTATTTTGGATAAAATCGAATGAATACAAATAAGTTAGTCAACATCGTGGGATACTTCTACGCCGCAGACTGGAAGACTACTCAAATATTTCGGCCATTTCTATGATATAAATGCACAGTGGCGCCACCGACCATTACCTTTACATACAGCTTTTCTTTTGGGACAATGTATATGCATATATTATTTGTTT
The DNA here is from genome assembly GCA_037127315.1 of Ascarosepion bandense. Lineage (NCBI taxonomy): Eukaryota > Metazoa > Mollusca > Cephalopoda > Sepiida > Sepiidae > Ascarosepion > Ascarosepion bandense. Next base: position 8,139,641 of record JBBBDQ010001462.1, on the reverse strand, counting down.
AGAAGCAGGTGTATATTTTTTTTATGAAAGGAGATCCAAATGAGACACTCCCAGGCCATCGGATCAAAGTGTTCATCTAATCTTTAATAGTAACTGTAATCGTAATTGTTTCCTTATAAAGAAACATTCAGCATTCATTGACCAAGCTGCCAGGACTGCTGACATTTAGAAAACTTATAAGATCTAAAATAGTTTTCTCACATCCACTAACTCTTATTGCCCTTTCCAGTATTAATGGAAACTTCTTTTTTAACATTTTAATCGAAGTAGTGTGAAACTACATCTTGATTGTATGTTTATTTTCTCTTCGAGTTACATGTTATATCCATTTTAGTTATTACTGCTGTTGAAAGTCCTCAAATGAGTTTCCGTATTAAGCTCTGCAAAACGGAACAAAAAAAAAAAAAAAAAAAAAGACAGATTCTTGACCATGTTATCTGTTTAGTATAATTTTTACAGACAATTCGTATTGGTTTTAATGAACACTGAATAAAAGCAGAGTTCACAGTATTTACATTATTCGGACTATTCTCCTCATCTTTGTTGCCATTTGTACAACGTTTGGAGGAGGTTTATCGCTGGGCATTATAGCTACGTAGTAATAGGCGCTTTTGATATCCAGAATACTAAAAAACTTCTGGGGGATGTTTTCTATCATTTTGTTTATTCTTGGAAGAGAGTAGACTTTCAGCAAAGTAAACCAGTTTATCGTTTGGGAATAGTCGATTACCATTCTCTTTTACATGTTCTCAGAATAGACTACGAAGGCTTGGGCTTTCCACGGTTAGATTACACCTTCCTTCAACATACGAGTAACTTCAGTTTGGATACATATTTTCTCCTTTTCCGCGTGTTACCTAGATTTAGTAGCTATCGCTTAACAATCAGATTGTTGAAAAGTGCTGGGTACGGCACTCTCATGGCTGCTAGTCTGCAGATTTTAAAGGGTGGCTTAGAGCCTCCGAAAGGTATTTCTACTAATGAATATTGACGCAAGAAGTTTTGCTTTGATATTAGGTCGTAACATACATCCTTCATTAGTAGATATTTTATTTCTTGGTATAATGTATTCTTTATTTTTATCCCAACCAAATAGTCATCGTCATCACCATCACCATCACCATCATACCCAGATGGTGCATAGGGCAGCAACGTTTTGTTGCTGTTTCTGTAACAAACTGTTTTTTACGGGGCAGCGTTGTTAGCCTTGCAGCCAACCCCCAAACTCCTAAACCCCAACCCTGGAGGACCGGTGAACTATTCTTGGTCTTTATGTTTACAGCACCTGGTATTCCCAAATGGTCTCCCATTAAGTACTGACCAGGATCGATGTTGCTTAACTTCGATGATCGGACGGGAATCGGTGTATTCAATACGATATAGCCGTAGACTATATCGTGTTGAAATAGTATCCCAGTATATTTATGGAAAGAGATTAGCTAGCCCTTGCATTAAGGAAGTTTTCTGTGCTCCCCGTGTCAATAAATGCTTTCAGTGGCTGATCGTTAGCCGTAACATCTATCGTTGTAGTTGCTAGACAGCCAAGTGTATCTACTAATGCCGAACAAGATATCATTTCGGTCTCCTTTGTACTTCTACAAACTTTAGCCCAGTATACCTGCTTTTGTCCATTCTAGAAGTGGATAATGGCCTTGTATATCACTTGCCTCTGCGAAAAATAAATAAATAAACAAAAAACAAAACAAAACATGTGTGTTTAATTAAGGCTGATAGTTTAGTTTTTCATATGACGGAAGCAAAATATGTGAAGAGGTTTATGACGTTATTGTATTTGTATCGTACTTTTTAGTATTTTGTTTTGCTACACTTGCCTTGTCATAGTCCTGCAGTAAAATTAAGGTGGTCTTTTCAAGTATTCTTTGTCTGACATCCGTGAACCGAAGCCGTGACCTTCATTTATGAAGGTATCTCGTATCAATTCAGCTCAATATTGTTCCGTTGATCCCGAAGAAAAGAAAAATTCCTTACTTAGTTTTATTGAGGCTTGAGAGAATCCGTCAACTAAATCTGAGGGCAGTTGACGCCTCGTAGCCAGTAAGTGCCGAGAGACCTTTTCATTTTTACTTTTCATGTAAATCTTTTCCAGGGTTGTTAGGGCCACTTTGTAGAAACGTGCGTCAGCGAAATTCTTGAAAACTCGTGCTGAGACATATTTCGTGAGGTAGTGCAGCTTGTTAGAACTTACGTCGCAGTAGGTACTTAAGTTTATGAAAGTTCTTCTTCAGTGACGATAATCTAATTCGGGTTCAGACACGTTGAGAGCCAATAATAAGTATCTTTGGACAGAATAGATTAGCCATTATCAAAAGAGTTAACAACGGTTGTATTAGAATTGTTAGAGACAATTCGTATTGTCATAAATACAAGCTTTAGTGAACTCGGTATTTACCCGAGCATCTCCACAAAGTCAGGATATGGCACAAGGCCGATTTTACCGTGGGGGTTTCCAAGAACGTATGCTCGGGTAAAAGTTCTTCGTCGACGCCACATACGCGGGGTCGGACTTTTGTTTATTTACCCCAGGCAAGACACTGGCCTTCGGCATAGCCTTGCTTGTGTTTCTTTCTACATAAAGAGTTTTGATGAACTAGATATTTGCCCGAGACTCCCCATAAAAGCGGACGTAGCACAAGGTCGATTTTTAACGTCGGACTTTCGGAGAGCATACGCTCATGCAAAATTTCCCCATAGACCCTGCATATGCGGGAATGGGCTCTTTTACCCATTTGAGATTATGCCGAACGAAGGCAGAGAGTCCGACAAAGACAGAAATTTAATGAATTGATATTCAACTACCTCTACACTGAGGCTGGATGTGGCCTAAGCCTGATTTTTATTTTGTAGATCCGAGCCCTTAAACTAGGGCAAAAGTTTCTAATTTTTCCTAACGAGACTCTAAACTTCGACGGAGCTTCATCTGGGTTCCTCTCCTCCCGGAGGCAGTGAGTTAGATCAAGAGATGGCTTTCATGAACTCTGAATACAAGCAAAGATCTCATGAATATATTTATTCAGGACAGATACATTAATGGGACCCATATCACAATCTATGACACTTTAAATTAAAAAGCTGCAAATTTTAGATAAAGTAATTGTCATTGAATTTAAAAAAAAATTATTTATTCAATCACTCAGTTACAACAGAATCTTACTAACATTTTTCACGTCTGGGGCAGGTTTGTCAAAAAAAATATTGATCTTCTATCTCGACTTATACAGAAGTATATACGGCAACCAACTGCAACTTTCTTTCACGACCATAAGGGCAAAATGGATCACACGGGCAAGAAAATAAAAATAAAAATAAAAAACTTAAGTAAACTCCCACATTTTTTTAATTCGTCTTTACAAACAAAATAGCGTTTCAAGTAATCTATTCACATTACAAAATCTGAAAGATAGAATGTAAAGTTAAAAAAAGAGTAAGTAGTCTCGTTTGGACAGTCTTGATTATCTCTTTATCTCGTTTGTTTATTTATTTTTACCTTCCTTTGGGTTTAATTTAAAAAAAATGTTTTCTTTTCGCCAATTTGCGTATTCGTTTTAATTCCAGGTTAAACATTGTCCGCAGGCAAATATTTCTATATACCAAGTAAATCGGTACCACTTTGCTTCTTCTTTTTACCTTCTGAATCGTTGTTTTTTTTCCTTCATTTCTAGTCTTCACCTTCTTTTTTCTCTCTTTAATAAACGCCTTTCGTTTCCTCTTTTATTTTTTTATAGCTTCCTATTTTGTTATCAACCCATTAATTTTCTCGCATTATTTTTTTCTAGCCGATTTTTCAAACAAGAAACTTTTTTCATTTAGTCTTCTTACGTGTAGGGTTGCCATTTTAGAAAATCAGAAATACGAGACTCTCTCTCTTCTCCCCTTTTCTCTACTCCCTTCTCTCTTTGTCTCTGTCTGTCTGCCCCATCTCTCTTTCTCTCTCTCTCTCTCTCTCTCTCTATATATATAGTGATGATCATCCACGTATACTGTCTTAATATGTATAGGAAAGAATATTAATAAAAAGTTTTGAATTTAAAAATGTACTTTTTTTGAACAGTATTTGTTTATTTTTATTATATTTTATATTTCAGACCGTCCTCGATCCTTCATCAGAAACAAGTGATTTTTAAATTTGAATTAGAAACGTATTTCACGATAGCGTCCGAATATTTTTTGTTTACATCACGTGGTGTGTTAATTAATAAATTTAAAAAAAAAAAAATATATATATTACTTAAAATTTTTTTTACGAAATCCGCTACGAAATGGATAAACCCCGGCATATTTTTTTTAATTTATTAATTATTTTTTAATTTGTTAGTTATTTAAAAAAATACATTTATTACTTTTTAATCTATTATTTTTTAAAATTTATCTATTATTTTTTGTAAAATAATGTTTAAACAATTAAATTAACACAGTCTGAGAATAACAAATTCGGTAAAAGTGTTGATTTTCTAAGCACCGTTTAGATGGGGCAAAATCGGTCAAAGAATTTCTATTATTTGCTTTTGTTTTGCTGAAGTGTCACGTGACCTTAAATAGATTAGAAAAGCGCATTACTTCGACTTAAAAAACGATTCCATTGTTTCGAACAAAATGATGACCTGTCTTTATATTTAACTGTTGTTATTTTATTTACTAATTTATTGTAGCGGGATTTTATTACAAAATGGAGGTTTAAGTAAAAGAAAAAAAAACACAAGAAAAAAAATCTTAACAAGAAATGGGGTGAATGGAGGTTTTGAAAGAAAAAAATAAACACGTAATCTGGTGAGAACCGATCTCGCTACTCAGTTGTGACAGGTTCTAGTGAGAGAAGCTTGCTAAATATTACACCACATCAGGGTAAAGTGAAACCATGCGGCTAAAGTGAAACCATTTTAAAATATTTATTTAATACAGACAACAGAGAACATTTCAGTTTTGTGTCATCTTCAAGCAACACGAGTTTCCTCGTTACAATTGTGTCCTTTTCATCAAGAGAATTTGAGAAAAGAAAGTACAATTACTTATAAAGTTCCAACCAAGAACCGTAAGAAGGTAGTAAATATATAGTTTATTACGAAATTTGAAAATGAATTAAACACAGGACTTCAACGTATTCATATTCCTTTTGAGCAGCATTGTTAAATTATTTCGTTATTTGTCGATTGTTGTCGAGGCCTTAGCTGTCAGTGAAGTTGTGAACGAATTTCATCAACCTGACGAGGCGTAAAGCGCCGAAAATTCGTTCACAACTTCACCGACAGCTAAGGCCTCGACAACAATCGACAAATAACGAACTAATTAAGCACAAGACATTTTGAGTGTCACTGAAAGGTCAGAACAGAACAGGGGACAAAATTATCTAATACATGTCATATTGTAGCGAACAAAACAAGAACTAGATTTAAAATTCAAATGCTAAGCACTGACTCATTGCTTTCGTAAGAAATTAAGAAAACTCGAATTTACAAACTTTGCTTAACACACATGCAAAAGCGAATCCAAAACAAAACTAATGAAACTTCACACCTTGATGCGAAATATTCTTCCGCCAATAGAAAACTAGAAAACATCTAAAAACAAAGTTCAAATAATCTTCAATTCTCAGAAACAAATTCTTTTACGGACCTTTTCGCGGGCCGTTGCGAAGTTTGTTCGTCGTCTAATGGAAAGTCCCAAATCACATCCGGGAGTGAATTCCCAAATACCCTTTTCAAGCCCCACAAACAAAATAAAAGACGGCAGGTTCGCTTGTCACCAGAGAAAAGAAGACGAGTGTATTAACATATCCTTTGACAAACGTGAAGTGATCGTTATTATCTCTATTTTACTTTCTCGCTTTTTTTCCTTTTCACTGTTCACCTGTCTGCCTCTTCTTATACTTGATAAACTAACGAAACCCTTTAAGACTGAGCGATTACTTCAGACATTCCTACCCAAACTTAACGCTCATACATACATACATACATACATACATGCACACGTTCCTGTCTTCCTACACATAAACTCATTCTTGCAAGGACTACTACGAACATTTTAACGACCTTGTATCAAGACGACGAGCGTATTAACACGTCCCTTGACAAACGTCAAGCAATCGTTATTATTATATCTTTCTTTCTCTCTCACCTCTTTTCTTTTCACCGTTCACGAGACTGATACTTGATAAACAAACGGAACACTTAAAACTGAGCGATAACTTCGAAGACATTCCTACCCAACGATAACGCTCATACATACATACATACATACATACATACACACAAGTTACTACTACGAACTCTTGATACCCTTAACTCCTTACTACTACTTCTCATTGAACATATATTTCCTACAAATTCATTTTATTCTGTTGTATTAATAAATTTCTATTTAAGCATAAAAAAGGTATACTTTTATTCTTCCACAAATCCACCTTTTGATAACCTTCTGATAATTCTGATAATCCCTAAGTTGTGGGGATTATCGGCTTTGTTTGTGAAATGGCCTTGTACCAGACATGGCTGACCGTCCCTACAGCTACAATGTAAGGGACGCCTGACAATCTAACTACGTACGTGTTCTTTTTTTATTTCTTCCAAAGCTGCCATTTGCTTCATTTCTTGTTAAGAATGATTTTACTTAAACCTCCATGTTGTAGTAAAATCCCGCTATAATAAATAAGTAAATAAAATAAAATAACAACAGTTAAATATAAAGACAGGTCATCATTTTGTTCGAAACAATGGAATCGTTTTTTAAGTCGAGGTAATGCGCTTTTCTAATCTATTTAAGGTCACGTGATACTTCAGCAAAAGAAAAGCAAATAATAGAAATTATTTGACCGATTTCCAAGATTTAACATTTAATTATATTTGCAAAATCAATGGCGGTACAGAATCAGAAAGAACCGTTCGAAATGACACGAACCACAAAGACAGCTAAAATAGATATCACATGTAACTCGATGAGAAAATAATGGCTTAATCATGATGTTGCTATTCCACACCACTTCAAACAAAAGGTTAGGAAGGAAACTCTAATCAATACTTGAAAGAACTTGAGAAACCTATTTTCAGGAAAATATGGTTTTAAGAGAAATATTTTCTAAATAACAACCGGCAGTAGTATAAAATGCTTGGTCAAATGCTTCCTGATAAGCAAACGGCTGTTAAAGCCATTATCATTTTCCAGGGAGTGTGTGAGCTCTCACGTGATTTTTCTAATATGCCTAAATGTTTACTTTTGTTTGAAACTTTCAAATGTATTTTTTAAAACTCGTCAATAGTTTTATTCACCTTTCCCTTAAAACGACTGGAGTAAGGAGAAGGTTTAATGTCTATTAAATTGGCCTTGTGTCAAACATAACCGAACTCTCTACAACTTAAGGTTATTGGAATCATCACAAGATTAACTCTTGGAAGAATAAAAGTGTTTCGTTTGTATGTTTAAATAGAAATTTATTGACACAACCGAATAACATCAATTTGTCAGAGTTAAATTTTCAAAGAGAAAATGCAGTTAAGGAGTTAAATGAATACAGAGTTCTAGTCGTAGGTAGAAGAATGTGTTTACGCGAAATTAACAGGACACTAATAAAGTCTGTGTTCCTTTCCTTTTTTATGACCGACGAGAAAGTGAAAAGGAAGATAAAGCAATAAAGGAAAATTGTATTTATCGAAGTTAATTTTTAGAAGGCAATTGAAGTGCCTTATTGTTGTTGTCTTCTTTGTTGACGGCGAAAATGGTGAGGGCAAAGAATAGAAAAACGAGACTAGCACGCAAAAAGAAAAGGGAGAACGAATATGTGTCTGACGTTATGTCCTGGTCAGTTGCTTGAAGTTTCTTTTTGTCACATCTTGGTTGTATCTGGTCTCGCTTCCATCTCTGACTGATTCGACTTTCTGTTTTTATAGCTAAAGACTTTTTCAGATCCGATTGTTAACTTCTTTCTTAGTTTTATAAATCGCTTCCTTTCATTGGTTAAAAATTAATTTAACATCGGATCACCAAATTTAGCTTCGTTTATTTCTTTCAGTACGGAGTCAATCGATTTTCCAATTGGTTAAAATTAAGATTTCGCTTAGGATTACGAAATTTGTAAAAGTGAGGAGAATAGAGTTATTTTTAATTCCGTATTCACTACATGACTAAAAAAAAATATTTATATTATTTAAATGCGGACTATTTTTCTCAACTTTGGTTTTAATACCACAACGTTTCAGCCATTGTGCCCTCTAGCCTTCTTCATATGCCTATCCATCCAGGTAATATTTAGAGAATTTCGAACTGAACCCTATTATTTAATCTACAGGAGTAGACTATTCTTGTCCCGCTGTATAGGGATATTTCATCTAGTTCTTTTTTAATATTGCTGACCCAGTTTTCATTGCGTTTATTATATATATATATATATATATATATATATATATATATGTGTGTGTGTGTGTGTGTGTGTGTGTGTGTGTTTGTGCGTGTATGTAACATTATATGTGTGTACATGTGAGTCTAGACATATATACTTATATAATTCTGTCTTTCTATCATCAACAAATTTTAGTAATAATATTTGTAGATAGCCTATAGATCTATGTTACTCTGCACACACACACACACACACACACACACACACACACACACACACACACACACACACACATATATATATAATAATATATAAGAGATCAGAGAGCCCTCATCCGAAAATACTGGGAATTGAAGGAGAATGGCCTAAATCCACAGATTCAGTGGAAGCTGATAGACAGAGCATATACTTCTAATAGCCTAGGTGATAGATGTAATCTATGTTCAACAGGAAAAATGAAGATGTTAAAATTTCAATATTATAATGTACTTCTGAATAAACGTAAAGAAATCATTAGTATGTGTCGTCACCGTAATAAATTCAAATTTCAATAGTTATCTCCTTCTTACAGTTCATAATAGAATTTGACTTTTACAAAAATTAGATTTTAAAATTCTGTGAATCCGTAACCTTTTTCTTTCTACCTACCACTACTAAGTTAATGGTCAAACCACATGCCTCCCATTACCAAAAGGGAATTTACTACTACAATTTACCTCGGCTTAACCTTGTAGTAACCAACATTCCCCTGCTTCCGGCATAAGAATTTTTTTCCATTCTTTGATTGAACGAGGTTGACAATGCATGTCATGAACTGACATGTGATGATAGCTATCCCCTTATATATGATCTGAATATATATATATATATATATATGTGTGTGTGTGTGTGTGTGTGTGTGTGTGTGTGAATTCAGATCATATCAGTCTGTTCTATCTAAGTTATTTTCTGTCTAAATATATATATGATCGACAAATTTGGATGATGGTATTCTGGGACAGTCTGAGTTAATCTATGCTAGTCTGAATACATGCATACATAAATCTATCTATCTAGCTATATATATATATATATATATATATATGTTATCCAAAATAAATATACATATTATCCTACATCTATGGCACAACCCTTTGATGTCTTCTTCCTGCATTTTATTATTTTTAATTGTAATTTTAATTTTAAATAGTAAATTTAAATTTAAATTTTTTATCCGCATGTAACCCTAGAATATTCAGATTTTTACTCTTGTTATTAAAAAAGCAGTAACTTAAATTAATAAAATTTAATTCCCATGACCACCGAGTGAACTTAAATTCAAATCTATTGAACTGTCATTTTGAAATGTACAGCTGATTAATGCCCTAACGCATGAAACTCCTAGTCATGCCATAGACGTAGGATAATATGTATATTTATTAATATATATACATTGAGTTCATACATTGAGCACTGTTTTTTTAACACCTGGATAATAATACTATACATATGTACGCCCTCCTCATATGTATATATATTAATTAACGTCTCTCTCTCTCTCTCTCTATATATATATATATATATATATATAGAGAGAGAGAGAGAGAGATATATCAATCTGTTAATATATAATTATCTCATTCTGCTTCTGTCTATCTTTGATTAAGAAAGCTTGGGCGAGAATATTTGAGTTCAGTCAGTGCTTGTCGTGAAAACTCTTTTGAGATATGATGGTCAAATTTCCACATTCTGTATGTTTGTTTATTTAACGTAAGAGGTTGTTCAGACAGATGACTATTGGGAAGTATTAGCAATGAAACCTTGGTTTGAGATTTTTGCTGACATAGCGATTGTTATTAAGCCTTTATATACCTCATAATAGTTTCCCAATATAGTATCAAAATAATAACAATGACTATTTGGAATAAAGCGTAATTATATTTATAAACCTAATAACAATAGCTATTTGGCATAAACACATAATAATCTTTTATAAGCCTAATAAAAATAGCTATTTGACATAAAACATTATAATTTTTTTTATAAAACTAATAAGTATAGCCATTTGGTATAAAAGCATAATATTTTTTTATAAAGCTAATAACAATAGCTATTTGGTATAAAAGTATGATAATTTTTTTTATCTTGTCAATAAGATTTTCGATGAACAACCGATTTACGATATTTACCTTGAGTAAGCATAAGAAAGGATGTGCATTGTGGAACAGTGGTTATCGGCTCGGAACGAGAAATCGGGGATCCGAGTTCGAATTCCAGTTGAATTCCTTGCATTCATTTAGGCGCAAATAACCTTGGGAAAGGTATTATTCCGTCTCTTCCCTACAGTTATGGGTTACAGAACAGATTGGGTTCTATAGCCTTGGCTGGCAACCGGTCAGAAAATAATGGCCACCTACTGCTGGATAATCCTTTGCCCAGTCAGTCATGTCTCATTCGAGACATGATTACCCAAGCGTTTATCACGTATGGCACTTAACTGAAGCATAAGAAATCATTTTTCTTTACTAAATATCACTTCGTACCAGGATCGAGAGTCACTGAAAGTAGAGCGTTTCACTCGAAAAGTGTGTGAATGAGTCGGAGAGACGGTGATAGGAAATGGAGGAAAGATAATGATTGACCTTTGACTTGAAGAGATCAAGATTAAAGTATTTAGGCAAGGATTCGTGTGGGAGTAGCTGTTCTTGGAAAACAATTGTCAGAATAGAATTTTCTGAGAAAAACAGGTAAGGTGACTCAACACCGAGGGAGTAGCGTTCTAGAAGTACAGGCCTAAGCTTGCGCAAAGGATATTGACTAGACATTTGTCATGGAAATAGCGGTAGTGTAGCAACGGCTTGCTACGTTACGTCTGTAGGAATAAGGTCTCGCAGTGGACAATAATTTATCCTCCACACTAAACGCTGTCGTTATCATTACGTATTATATCCAACGATTTTACAATGTTTTCATTCATTATTTAAACCAATAAAATTACGCTGTCTTTAACATCACGTATTATATCCAAAGAAGTTACAATTTAGACCAATACAATTACGATGTCGTTATAATCAAGTATTATATTTTTAAGGATGTTACAATGTTTTTATTCATTACTTCTAACAATATAATTGCACTGTCGTTATCATCACGTATTATATCCAACGATTTTTTCAATATTTTCATTCATTATTTAGATCAATAAAATTCACTATCTAGAACAACACAATGACGCTGTTATTACGTATTATATACAAAGATTTTACAATGTTTTCATTCATTTTTTAGACCAATACAATTACGATGTCGCTATCATCACATATATTCAACGATTTTACAATATTTTCATTCATTATTTAGAGTAACACAATTACACTGCTATTATCATTAAACATATCCAAGAATTATTCAAGGGACTGTATGAGCTGTCTTGCACCAAAGCAGGTGTAGGTCAGTGTAATTAATCAATTAAAAGTTCACACATATTTCTAATTTCGTGTGTTTCACTCCATGTTTACATTTATTTCACACAAGTAGGTGAATGAAACCATTCTTTGATATTTTCTTCCTCTTTGCTGTGCCGGGACAAAAACAATTCTTTGCGTTTAACCCCAGGAGGGATCGTTTGATAACATGTTCATAAAATGGTGAACAAGAATTGTTAATTTGAAAATGTTGGTTTCGGATACACACAAATAGTTTCTAAAAAGCATTGTATAAGATAGAAAAAAAAGTTCACAAATCAGACGATCATCGTATAGACTCGAGTTTTTATTCATATAACCGTGGGCGGATTATGGTTTTATGCCCCCGCCCCGAGACGAAGCCAACTCGCATACACATATATATTTTAATTGTGATCATTTTTTAGCAAATTTTATATCGCTTGAAGTAAACTTATGATATAATTCTTTAAATAAACTAGAATTGCTATTTTCTATTTGACAGTAAAATATCTTTCAAGAAATACCACAATTTTATTATTTCATTGTAAACCATATTAGCACGAATACCAACGCAATGGTAGTAAAATAAAAACATTTTTATAGCCAGCAACAATAAAACAAATATGAGTCATTGATAGTTCAGTTTATGAAACTGTTGAGAAGTTATCACGTCTAGAAAACTAATATCAGTCAGTCAGTTAAGTGCCATACGTGATAGACACTTGGGCGATCATGTCTTGAAAGAGACATGACTGACTGGGCAGAAGATTATCCCGCAGTAGGTTGCCATTGCTTTCTGCGGTAGACCGGTTGCCGACCAAGGCTATAGAACCCAATCTGTCCTGTTATTTAACCCATAACTGGAAGGAAGAGACGGATTAATACCTTTCCCAAGGGTATTTGCGCGGAAGTGAATATAATGGATTCAACTGGAATACGAACTTGGCTACCCGGTTTCTCGTTCCAAGCCGATCCACTGTACCACAACGCACATCCACATTATAAAAATATCTAAAATCAAACATGACATCTACTTGAACAAAATGACATAAGCTAACGCATTATTTTTCTTGCTTTGGTTCCTGCAAAGGCAAATAAATCGTTTATCATATCGTTATTATTTCAGTTTTTGAAACTATTTAGAAGTTAAAAACATCTAGAAAATTAAAATCATTGTTTCATAAAAGCTTTAGCAGCCCTAGGCTGCAAACCAGGGCCGGATTTAGGCTCACGGGAGTCCCTGGATTAATATAATTTGGGGACGCTTGTTTACAGTACATCAAAAATCTATATGTATATAGAAAAGATGCGTTGAAATCTAAATGAGATCCCTTCAAGGAACCCCAAAGAATTTAACAGAACCACTCCCACTGGTGGGACCCAAATACTCTAAATTGTTTCATTTTAGTTTAAAGAAATTCCATTAAATCTGAAAATCAATAAAATCTATTCTATTCTTATATCTTTATTTATTTATTTTTTGATAAATTTTGTCTTTTTGTTTCTCCCGAACCCTGCTCTGCCATTCATTTGCTTAAGCCAATCAAGTATGTCACGCGCTGTTATTCTGTCTCTCTTTCCCTCTATCTGCCCTGTGATTATCAGATTCTCCAAGCCCTCTTTCCTTGTTGCTTTTCTCAGAAACTTCAAATATCTCTTTCTGATGTTAAGTATAAGTTTCCTTTTTGTTTCCATTTTCTCCAAAACTTAATTGCTCACATGTTCAGTTCATGGCATCCTCAGCAGCTTTCTGTAGAACAACATTTCTGTTGCTTCGATTCTGTCTTTCATCTACAAGGAGATGATTTTCCTATTGTAGGTCTTTAGGTCACGTGGTATAAATTACTGGGACATTCGTGTCTTGAACGTCCCATATTCTATTCCAGTCTTTTTAAGCTTTTCAATTGATTTGAACTTGATTTTATAATCCCCAGGCACATGATGAAGATGAATATTATTACAAAAATTAAATTTCGATTACCAACATAACAAAAATTATATCACTTACCATCCTACATAATTGGCTTTCCTTTCCATAACGCTGAAAATTTTCATACATTTTAAATGTTCTCTGTTTTGAGTTTTAACACAACATCATTTACTTAAAGATACTTTTGGTAGTAATTATTCACTTAAGCGGCGTAAAATAAATTGCTATACCATGAAAGACCAAGAATCGATATGATCAAGATATATATATATATATATTTATCGATTCACTTCGAGCAAGGCACTAGTGCGCAGGGGGCTGGAAGTGAGAAAAGAGAAAAAATAAGGAACAAGATACAGGAAAGTGGGGTCGGGAAAAGGATAAGAGAAAAATGGGAATCAAGGTGATAAGAGATGGCAACTGACATTGCTCTTATATTCTTGGAGATTGTATCTATCAGGAAAACCTATTTTTATTTGCTTTTTCAATGCAAAGTTTTCTAATGTCCAGCTTTTTTTTGTGTATAGTTATTTGTCAATATACTAGAGAAACATCGACTAAAAGTAACTTTCTTCAACTGGCCATAATTCTGGCTTACTTATTTTCTGGGTAATTCTTCATGTAAGCGGCGTAAAACAAACTGCTATTTCCAGCAACGGCCAAGAATCAATAAGATCAAGGTATATAGGCTTACTATAACGAGACATTATTAAAACGGGTAAGAGTGGACTGCAGAGCAGATAAATGCTGAAAACACAGGCATATTGTATCGCTGACACCACAGGAATTCGTGAAGATGCGACATGAACAATACCTCAGAAGTTTCAAACTGTCGAAGCAGTTTACGCTTGATGCGCACTCAAAGATTTTTCACATTTTAAGCGTGGATTGTTCATCAATAGGATCTACAGAGTATTGCTAATGAATAACGATGTTATGAAAGTATCACCTCGCACACCCACACCCACACACACACACACACACACACACACACACACACAGATAGATAGATAGATAGATAGATATGAACAGATAGACAGACAGACAGACAGACAGATAGATAGATAAATATGAACAGACTGAGATAGATGGATATAAAAAGAGTGAGATAGATAGATACGAAAATAGTGATACATATATATATATATATATATGGATGTATATATAAATATATGCGTATACATATATATATATATATATATATATATATATATATATATGCGTATATATATATATGGAACTTTGTGTGTGTGTCTGAGTGTGTCTGTCCGTTACCTATAGACTCCGAAACGGCTGAATCGATTTTCTTGAAAATTTACACAGTTGTACTATAAGCGTCTGCGAGTGTTCTTAGCTAGGTTTTGTGTCGAGGTACCCCCGATAAATATCGAAAATCGATAATCGAAAAACTCGGGTTATAGAAGGAGTGGTCCGATTTTAATCAAATTTGATACACTCATAGACAAAGACATAAGAAACAATATTCAGAAAGTTCAAGGTTGCAGTTCTTACAATAGTGCAGAAAATCGATAATATATATACATATATATATACATATATATTTATATATATATATAAAAGGCAAGATGTTTGTGTGTGTGTCTATAAACAGACACACAAGCAAACATCCTGCTTGTATGTCTGTATTTTTTTCAACACTTTTATTTTAGTTTTTGCTTCGGGTTTGGCTCTAAGTAGGTATAATTGTAGTTCTTAGTCTCATCCATGATACGATTTACTCAGAGGACTTATTTAGGCTTCAACATTCAGTTTACGACGATAAAAACATTTGATATCGATAGCAGGAAATAAAAATTTGACTTACATCCATTTATTTTTCTTTCAGTCTACGGTTTCGCTTTAACTGGAAACAACTATTGATTTTTAGTCTTTCGTGCCAACGTCCAAAGAATCTGAGATCCAGGACCATGGATTAGTTTTAAAGCTTTCATTACACCCGAGCAACGCCGGGCTATACTGCTAGTAGATGTATAGATAGATGGATATGAATAGATTAAGAGACGTAGAGAGAGAAAACACGAAACTGACAGAAGTGAAAAGAATGCGTGTCTGTGTAAATGTGAGAAAGAGAAGGAGTGAAGGGTAGTACAAGAGAGAGAGAGAGAGAGAGAGAGAGAGAGAGAGAGAGAGAGAGAGAGAGAAGAAATGATGGGCAGTATAAAAGAAGCAAAATATTTTGGCGACGGAAAAAAAAATGGTTGACTGGACGTGATTTTGATAAAAAACTTAAAAAAAAAAACAATCGTAAAAGACATTTTTTTTTTTTTTATAAGCGTTTCACCCCGAGCAAGGCATGTCACTGCCACTACTGTGCAGGGGGCTACGTAGAGAGGAGAAAGGCTGGTTAAATATAGGAAATAACAGAGGGTGGGTGATAGGCGGGTGAGGATACCGAGAATGAGGGTTGGGTAGATGAGAGTGTTGTGAGAATAGTTGGGAGTTAGTGTGATAGGAGGTGTCTATTGACCCTACATTTAAACACCTGGAGATTGTAACTGTCGGGAAAGCAGACTTGTGGAAGGGAGTTCCACAGGCGGGAAGCGCGAGAAAAGAAGCTGTTGGAGTAGAATTTACGGTTACATCTTATTTGTTTAAATGATTTCGTGTGAGAGTAAGAGGCATTTTTTTTGCCTGATTTACACAAATATCGATTTGGACGCATTTTGTTTCTTTTTTTTTCTACCAGACCCGAGTGGGATTTGAACTCTACTTTTACATTGTTTCTCTCATGGACACATTGGATCTCGCCAACACATCTGGGAAAAATGAGATATGTGATTATGTTAACTTATTTCCCTGGGAGTCATCACGTGATCTTTCTAGAACGATTCGAAAACCTGTTGAATCCTAACCCATTATTGTATCGAAGTTTTTTCCTTAACAAATAATGCAAATCTATGCTTGTAACATCCGGTTCAGTGTGAAATAAGGTCGGTGATATGAAGTTCTTATCACTTAATGATGCTTATAAAATATGTAAGCCTCAGTTGGAGCACGAAAATCGAAGTATATTACATATATATATATAAAGCTAAAGAATATATGTATCCGCTCAAAACTCTGATAATTAAATAGATTGACTGTCAGTCTGGGTGTGTGTGCAAATCTGACGTAAGGCTATGACATCAAATGCTGTTTGACATTTCGCCCTCCGCCCACACGAATAGGACACTTTGAAGTGGTGTAATTGTTAGTAAACTTGTCTCACTAGAACAATTATGACTGACTACTCAGTGGGAGTACCATTACTTTCATCCTAGTGCCAGATCTAAGCTACGCTTAGAATATCCTCACAAGGGAATATGACACAAAGCGGATTTTTAATTGGGAATCCTGGGTTTATACTGGATTGAAGACAAAAATATGGTCAACTCGCTCGACATTTCCACATAGAAACTCTTCGGGTATCATAGATTGAACCTAAGCCTCCCACTTTTAGTGCAGTAGACGAGGTACTGCTTAGGGTCAATGCCTTCTGAAACTGAACATAATACTGCGCAAAAATATCCCGGTTGTATTTATCTGTAAGTTCACTCCGACGGTATATGGTACAAGATCGAGTTTAAAGTGGCAGTCCAATGTCTATTTGGGACTGGGGACGAAAATTGCTCTGCTCTCTTGGTATTTGCCGGGGGGCCGTCTCAGGTGTCAGGGAATAAAGTCAATCCCTGTTTTAAGTAAAATCAGAATCGTGTTGCCTGACTGAAAGGAACCTGATAAATATAATAATAACAGCAGCAACAATAATAAAAGCAATAATAATAATAATAATGATAATAGTAATGATAATAATAATAATAATTCTTATTAATAATGATAATAATAATAATAATAATTCTTATTATTAATAATAATAATAATAATAATAGTAATGATAATAATAATAATAATTCTTATTAATAATGATAATAATAATAATAATAATAGTAATGATAATAATAATAATAATTCTTATTAATAATGATAATAATAATAATAATAATTCTTATTATTATTAATAATAATAATAATAATAGTAATGATAATAATAATAATAATTCTTATTAATAATGATAATAATAATAATAATAATTCTTATTAATAATAATAATAATAATAATAGTAATGATAATAATAATAATAATTCTTATTAATAATGATAATAATAATAATAATAATTCTTATTATTATTAATAATAATAATAATAGTAATGATAATAATAATAATAATTCTTATTAATAATGATAATAATAATAATAATAATTCTTATTATTAATAATAATATTAGTAATGATAATAATAATAATAATTCTTATTAATAATGATAATAATAATAATAATAATTCTTCTTATTATTAATAATAATAATAATAATAGTAATGATAATAATAATAATAATTCTTATTAATAATGATAATAATAATAATAATTCTTATTAATAATAATAATAATAGTAATGATAATAATAATAATAATTCTTATTAATAATGAATATAATAATAATAATAATTTTTATTAATAATAATAATAATAATAATAATAATAATAATTATTATTATTAATAATGATAATAATAATAATACTTATTATTATTATTATTATTATTAATAATGATGATAATAATTAAGAGTGAGGGTTAAGGGTTTATTCTTGCTGTACAGGACTAAAGTCCGCTGACATGCAACTTCTTCTTCTTCTATGTGACATTTCCCTTCAGGACGTAAGGGATCATGGCCCTTCACAACTCCCTATTCTTTGTATCTGAACCCCCTTCTCTTGTTATGACTCCCTAACCATTCTCTGCCACCAATTTGCTCAAGTTCATCAAATATGTCACGCAATGGTTTCCCCTGTCCCTCCTTCACTCTATCCGTCCTGTGAGCATCAGATTCTCGAAACCCTCTCTCCTCATTAAATATCCCAGATACTTAAACTGTCTTTTCCTGATGTTAAGTATAATTTTGTTTTCGTTTCCATCCTCTCTAGAACCTAATCGTTGCTCACATTTCGGTTAATAGTACCCTCAGCATCCTTTTACAGAACCATATTTCAGTTGCTTCAAGTCTCTTCTTCATCTTTGATGAGATTGTCCAGCATTCACTGCCATATAGAGAGACAAACCTAACATAACAAACCAGCACTCTTTTCTTTGTTTTCAGCGAAATTCTTCTGGAATGCATCCTTGGTCATGTCAATTGGCCTCCGGATCTCCTATATTCTGTTAAAACATTTCCCAGATATATAAATTTCTGTACTTGCTTGATTTTAGTATCCCCGGCCTGTAGCTGGCATTTTGGGCTCCTCTTTTTACTGATGACTATGCATTCAGTTTTCTTGTAGTTTATAAGTAGTTCTTTCTTTTCGTCTCTTTAGACTACTTTCTGAAAGAGGTCTTGTAGTTTCTTTTCCGTGTGAGCTATCACCACTGTATCATCTGCGGACTAATATCTAGTATAATATATCTATATATAAACTTCTATGACTTGCGGTAGTCAGTCACCCCCTCTAAAACAGCCATACATTGACCGATCGAAACAAAATTTAGAGAGGAAGTGCCAAATAGGTAAGGAATAAAAAGTACAATTGGTTTTACTAGGTTGCGTAGTATTATAAATAATTAATTTTTTTTACCAAAAACTTAAAAGTTTTATTATTTAACATACAAAAATTATTCCCACTGTTTTAAAAACAATGTAATGATTTAAATAACTAATAATTATTTCATAAAAATGCAATATTGCTTTTTGTGTACCTTTTCTTTATAAGTTTTAATATACAAGAATACAGTTTCCAGTTCGCCCTGTATTTGCGAGAACTATAAACAAATTGTAAGGTCAACTGCTTCAAAAAGTTTTGTTCCGGAAAGAAATATTTATGCATGTTTAGCTGTTGCATGCTCAAGAGTAAGCTGCGCCTCCTCGGCCTTACCCTCTCCTCTGATCTCAAGTGGAACCACTACATTGAGCCAATAGCTAAATCCACTGCTAGGAAGGTTGGGCCACTGTGTCGGGCCTGGAAGTTTTTCCCACCTGAAACCGTCCTGCATATATACAAATCAACCATTCGTCCGTGCATGGAGTACTGCTGCCATATATGGTCAGGTGCCTCTGCTGTTCATCTCCGTGTTCTTGACAGACTCCAAAGGAGAATCAGTAATGTGATAGGTACCGACTTGGCGGCTCGACTACAGCCACTTTCCAACCGATGAGAAGTGGCTTCTCTTTGTCTGTTCTATAAATACTTCCATGGCTTCTGTTCCAACGAGTTTGAGTCACTGGTGCCTCCGCAACAGGTGTTTACTCGTGCAAACAGACTGGCAACTGGGCCTCACCCATTCACAGTTAGATCAACCAAATGCAGACGACAATTCTACTCCTTCAGCTTCTTTTCTCTTCCCACCTGTGGAACTCACTTCCCACTTCTTGCTTTCCTGACGGCTACAACCTCCAGGAATTTAAATGCAAGGTAAATACTCATTTCTTAACTACTTGACCCTACTTCTTTCCACACTGTCCTTTACTTTCTCTCCACCTTCGCAACCGTCATCACACCTGTATTCCCATCCTTCTCTTGCTCCTTTCAAACTGGTTCGTCTTTCTCCTCATTCTCCTCTAATCCTTTTAATCTTATGTAGCCCCCTGCACATCAGTGGCGCTACCGCTCGGGGTGATATGATTAAAAAAAAACGTTAATAAAGTTATTAAGCTGCGGAAAAGAGTTTTTGTCGGTGTATTTTTCCAGACAAATCAGCTTATTCAAATTTCATTGATTGGTTTGCGAAATTGAACGAAACGTAGAGTTTGTAAATGTAAACAAAAATGTTATCGATAACTTCGATAATACTAAATACTGTGGGGGATTCAATCCAGGTCAGATTGTTTTCCAAAGTTTACACTAGTACACCAAATGTAGGCTCTGTGGCATTAAAACTATTTTACAGAATGAGTACAAAAACCATCATGACAGGGCAGGTCAAGAATATCTGGGAGACCAACGAAATTCCTTGTAACACCAAAGATGAACTGAAGTCAAGAATTATGGCAGTATTTATCAACGTAAGCAAGGAGACCATCCAGAAAAACTGCAGAAGATTCCGAAGCCGTCCAGAGGCCATGATTGAAGCCAATGGCGATTTTATTGAATAAACTTACTCTTTAATGTTTCAAGATATCGTTGTGTAATTTTGTTAAATATATCTGTTAAAATGAGATGTCAGCGTTTGTCTATACTTCTGAAATGAGGTAGTATTTACATTATATATATATATATATATATATATATATATATATATATATATATATTGACATTGGTTAGTTCCAGTGATTTGATCCAAAGAGTTGTGAGTTCAATACCAGGCTAAAGCAGTAGTGAAAAAATAACTTAGAGAGTTAGGTTAAAGGGATATAACTCATGGCTATCAAAAGTGGCTTCATACAAGGAATGAGAATAATATATTCCTGTGATCATAATAAAGGGTATGGCTCGAAATTACGAATACCTGAAGAAGGCCGAGCAAAACATTGTAAAAATGACAACAAAGATAAGGACAATAATCCGAAAAATATAAATAGTGAGATGTCAGTGTTATTTCTACATTTTGCGTAATTTGGACGACAGTTTATCCATTGCACTCTTTTTCCCCCTAATTAAAATTTTTTTTGAAAATCTTTTTTCTAATACTTTAACCTATTTATAAACGCTAGTTCTGTTGACACGTCTCTACGAATATGAAATTTTCTTTTTTTTTCCTTTTTCCTCTCTCACTTTCCATTTTGTTTAGCTCACTTCTCAGTCAAACACCACTTCCTATTTCATCCGTTACCCCCTTCTCCTTTGTAAAGCTAGACAAAGCCAAATTTTTAAATTTTTCACTTACAACTCAATCTAAAAGTAATGTTGTCCAAAATCTAAAAATAGACATTGATCTAGATTTTTGTGACGTAATTTTTTGAACTTCCACCGGTAAAAACCTTAATTTTCAAAATTTTTTTATTTCTTCTTTTATTTCATTTTGAAATGTGGTAGTTGCCGATGAGATGTGAAATCTGTCTTAGGGATTTCATGTTGAAATGATCATTCAACGGTTTTGAACTTCGAAATTTATTTTATTTTATAATTGGCTCAGTAATTTTAATTACATTGAGCTCTCCACCTGTATAATTTTTTTAATATCAAAATATTAATATTAATATTGATCGTGTCTTTGGGATTTACCTTCCTGCTTTTCCTTTTGGATTAAAGTTTCTTTATATATATATATATATATATATATATATATATATATACACACACACACACATATGTGTGTATGTGTGTATGTGTGTGTGCGTGCGCGTGCGTTGTCTTCGCAAAAGTCAGGTTAGGTAAAATAGAGTGTTGCTGCCATAACTGGGTAGGAGCTACCCGAACGTCCCTTTCCATTTTTCATGGTCTTCCAAATATCGTTTGTGGGTGGTTACTTATTTTTCATTCTGCAATCTTGTATTTTGTGTCAGGGCACTTTGAAATCGACTTGTTCTTCAACTGGTGAACACAGACTGACTTCCTGTCGGTGATATCTACATGGGTTTTAGCGAAGTTAATACATCAGCCAAAGGTTGGGACAGAGAATGAACTATAGTTCCTCAGTTATTCTTTTAATAATTTCACTAGAAACTAACCCTAAATCCCTTTTAGTAGAACTAACGAATCTAGTTTGTAATTTATTATTTAAATTAGGTTTATGATCTTTAAATAAAAGATAATCGTCTTTAGTAAAGACTTTTTCCTACCATAACAGAAAATTAAGTTCGCTAGCAAAATTGACTGTATCACTGTCGATTTCCGAACTTATGCTGTTGAATTTATCTCATTCATAAGTGCTGATAATTGTATTCTTAAGAAATTTGAGGTGGTGTGAGGATTTGCATTTATATATGTTTCTAGATTTATCAGACTTAATTCAAAGGACCTTAGATTTTTTTATGGTGTTAATGTCTTTTTTTTCGTTATTTTTGAACTTGTTAGATGACTGGCGTAATTTTATTTTAGGAATTAAGTTGAATAAGTCTTTCTCAGAAATCTAAAAATTTAAAAGGTGTGGTTCTTCGTGTTTTGTGATTGTTTTTGTCAACTTGGTGATTGGAAGAATCAGCCGATACGAGGTAGAAGTATGCTTTCCACCGCAATCTTTTTTCAAAGTATATGATTTTTTTCCTTGAGAGAGATGTTAAAGAAGTAAAAATTCGGATATGGAATATTTTTAGCGAATATTCCGGAGTGAATCTTTCCATAATGAAGTGTTAGGAATTTCGGATTTAGGAATGGCCATCCGGTCTTGGAAAATTTGAATTTTTTTGTATGTAATAAATATTGGCACTGACAATCCATAAATTTAATTACATTGAGCTATCTGACTGGATTAATTTTAATATTTAATATTAATCCTGTTGGGATTTTCCTCCAAGCCGATTCTTTCGGATTTATAACTAATATTATTTACTCATATTATCTATAGTGGATCTCTTCTGGATTTAATCCCGCTAAAAATTCGAACCTTTAAAGAAAAACTAAAACTTTTTCTTTAATTTAACATTGTAGACTTGTCTTCTTCTATCTTCAAAAACCTGTTAGAATGCTGTATTAACTTCTCTCAAAACCATGTAGATCACCGATAGTGAAATTAACATTATTCTAGCAGCTAGAAAGTCGATTATAACTTTTAACCATTCAACTTGGATCAAAAGCCCCTACGACAAATTCGATGTCCCTATGGAGGAATATGATTCAGCCAAAGTTTCTGATGTAGTAGGTATTTCTATGTTAGATACCTTAAGTAGAAATGTAAACCCCAAACAAATTGGCTTATACTGGGATGATAGTGTTATGTTCATCTCCGATAGCAAGGAGCCCTTAATTAATAGAATCCATAACAAAATTATTGGGGCTTTTAAATTACTAAGTTTTAAAATTGAAGTTACCTCTAATCTAAAAATTGCCAATTATTTGGAGATCTCTCTTAATCGAAATGACAGTTACTCTAATCCTTACCATAAAAAATGATACCCCCAGCTATATTAATGATAATTCCAACCACCCTAATACTATTATAAAACAAAACACTGTTAATACCAGGATTAACCAGTTGTCTTCCAATCTTAAGATTTTCAATGAAAATAAAAAATTATATAATAAATCCCTCTAGGAAAGGAGGACAAACTGGTATATGTAATATTCGTTGTTAAATCTGAGTCATCTTAAACGAAGAGTAGATGTAAAAAACTCATGGTTGAACTCATTCTGTCGCGTATCTAACATTAACATCGGGGAATATTTTCTAAAATTGATAAGTAAACATTTTCATGCCAACAACCTCCTATGCAGAATCTTTAATAGAATTACTATTAAAATTAATTATTCTTGTACATAAAGATGATATCATTAATCCCTAAAACAGACAGATTTTAAAGTATTTAGACAGAAGTAATATCAAAACTGGTATAATGCCCTCTTGCAATTGTAGGTCCATCAACTTTTTTCCTGCGGAAAGCAAATGTGTGTCTATTCAAGTGATCAACCAAACCAAAATCCCCACAAAAATAACAAAAATAATTATCAAGTTTACATTAGAATTTAAACAACGTTACTATTTCCGTAAGCACTCATTTTCTAATCCAAATCTGACATTTCAAACTTTTTTTCCCGATGATTTTTGGAAATGAAAGCGGAATGACTTAATACAAAAGTGAGTTGAAGATTCGGTTCGCATCCCCAATATCTTTTACGATAGATGCAATATACTTATTTTTCATTCTGCAATCTTGTATTTTGTGTCAGGGCACTTTGAAATCGACTTGTTCTTCAACTGGTGAACACAGACTGACTTCCTGTCGGTGATATCTACATGGGTTTTAGCGAAGTTAATACATCAGCCAAGGAGAATTTGGAAGATAGAAGAATGAAAATCTACAGTGTCAAATTAAAAAAAAAAAAGCTTTACTATTTTCTTTAATATTGGTAAACCGATTAATGGTATGAGAAGAATCTTTCCAAAGGTTGGGACAGAGAATGAACTATAGTTCCTCAGTTATTCTTTTAATAATTTCACTAGAAACTAACCCTAAATCCCTTTTAGTAGAACTAACTAATCTAGTTTGTAATTTATTATTTAAATATATTTAGTTGAAAAAAAAAAATATTTAGTTGAAAAAAAAAAATTAAAATATTAAAATATTCTAAGCAAAATTTGCTTTTAACCTCGAGAAAAAAAATTATAAGCAAATGCCGTCATAAATTTAAATTTCGACACAAACTTACCAATTACTAATCTAAATCTAATATTCTTTTAAATAGTCATTTCGTTCCTTCTGTTTAAGCGTATAATTAAATTTTATTATAATATAACCCCCTTCTTTAAATCTATTTTCCTTCTAGTTCTATTACTTATTTTTACCTAAATGATATTTGACTTGTTTACTTTGATATTTGTACCGTCTTAGGTGTAAATTTAATTCAATTTCTTAATAATTAATCTAAAATTAAATTTTCTTTAAATAGTTATTTTATCCCTTCTTATTAGCAGGATAATTAAGTTATATCATATAATAACTTCCCGTTCTTAAATCTAGTTTATTTCAGTTTTTATGTTTTATTTTCAACTTAAGTGAGAATTAATGTTTATTTTGGTAGTAATGCATCATAGACTTTAATTTAATTTCTTAATAATTAATCTAGAATTAAAATTCCCTAAAATAGCTGTTTCATTTCTTCTTATAAGCGATATAATTCAATTATATTATATAACTAGGAGTATAGCCCGGCGTTGCTCGGGTGTAATGAAAGCTTTAAAACTAATCCATAGTCCTGGAGCTCAGACTCAAAGTTTGGTAAGAATCGGATAAAAATTGTGGATTTGTATAAAGGACACACACACACACACACACACACACACACACACACACACACACACACACACACACACACACACACATCTTGCCTTTTATACATATATATTATCGATTTTCTGCACTATTGTAAGAACTGCAACCTTGAAATTGCTGAATATCGTTTCTTATGTCTTTGTCTATGAGTGTATCAAATTTGATTAAAATCGGACCACTCCTTCTATAACCCAATTTTTTCGATTTTCGATATTTATCGGGGGTACATCGACACAAAACGTAGCTAAGAACACTCGCAGACGCTTATAGTACAACTGTGTAAATTTTCAAGAAAATCGGTTCAGCCGTTTCGGAGTCTATAGGTAACGGATTCACACACACACACACACACACACACACACACACACACACACACACACACAGAGACAAAGTTTCATTTATAAATAAGTTTAGATTTAGATAACTTCCAGTTCTAAAAAAATTTCGCCTTACACACACACACACACACACACACACACAAAAGATTTTCATAAAATTATATAAGCATGAACTTTACTGACATATTTCTCTGAAAATTAAAAATCGTGGTAGTGTGTAGCATAACGGTTATCAGCGCAGAACGTCGAACTGAGGTCAATTTCAGTTTCAAGACCGGAAATTGAACTCAGTCTGACGATTCAGCGTTCTGCAGAATTACTTTTTCCCAAACGTTTTTGGAAAGGTGTGAATCTATCTCTTCTCTTCTTAGCTATTGGCTAAAAGATAGGGTAGATTTGTCTCTCTAGCTTTGCTCGGCAACTTTTCTAGTCGAAGGTCAATTCTTGATTCAAGACCGCGGACTACGTATTGGGAAACCATAACATTATCAGTCTTAAGAAATAGCTATTTATAGATAAAAAGAAAAGGGATCTTTGGAGAGCCATGATCGCCAACGTCCTGAAGGGATATGATTATAAAAAAAGTATACTTTCACGGTAATCCGCTCATGTATCCCACACTTTAATCTTGGACAGTACCGGCCCTAGGATTACTGGTAACCGAAACTTATTAATGTTTTAAATTTTCACAAAGAGAAAAACTTAAAATATAGAATAACGTTTTTATTACAATATACAACTTAATACAAGCTGAAGAAAACATTTATTATCCTACCTAAAACATTTTTTCTAGACTTTAGATATGCAAACCAATTCATGGCACTTTCTACATCTTTCTTCTTTACAAGATCATTTTCTGTTGACAAAATAACCAGAGAATTTAATTTGTCTTGAGTCATGGACGACCGCAAGTATATTTTTAGAAGATTTAATTTTGGAAGATCCCAAACACAAGACTGCCCGAGTTAACAGTACTTTGAGTTGGTCCTAGCTGTGGGTGGCAATCAGTTTAAGAAGATTCTGAATTGAAAATAAAAAATAAAAATGAAAGAGGAGTAGGCAACAGTACTTAGCTTCACATGTTGACAATTCTACTGTAGGTCGCTTTCTTGTTTTCTACGAAAACATTGAATAGTCGCGGATCTAGCAAGGAGGTTATTCAATCATTAACTTAAGAATTATGATTCATTAGAAGATTCAAACAGGAAAACCATGAAAAAAAGGTGAACGACTCGTACTTTATAATTATCTGAACTTAATAAGATTTTGATGTCTAGATAATTTTCATTACCGCCTTATATGGTATAATTCTCGTCAGAGACATCGGATATATGTCGCTTTGAAGATGCGTTTGCTGTCACAGCGAGTTTATTTAAAGTGTTTATATAATGGGGAGAAAAAAAAAGCGAAGACAAATTTTCTGGTTCCTCATATTTATTATACACCCAATTGAGAAGGAAAGTCGAAAGTAAAAAAAAAATGGAGCAGAGCATGTTTGGCGGCTTTTTAATCCTGTTAAATAAGTTACAGGTAACAAAATGAAGTGCCTTATAAGGGCAATAAAATATTTACCCAGATGGACGTAGAACTTTCTAGATTTTGAAGTTAATAAGAGAAGACATTCTTTGCAAGACTGTGCTCACTGGTTGAAGAACAAGTCGATTTCAAAGTGCCCTGACACAAAATAGAAGGTTGCAGAGTGAAAAATAAGTAACCACCCACAAACGATATTTGGAAGACTATGAAAAATGGAAAGGGATGGTCGGTCAGCTCCTACCCAGTTATGGCAGCAACATTACATTTTGCCTAATCTGACACTTGCGAAGATAAAGCACACACACACACACACACACACACACACATATATATATATATATATATATATATATATATATATATACTAGCAGTGTAGCCCGGCGTTGCTCGGGTATAATGAAAACTTTAAAACTAATCCATGGTCCTAGAGCTCAGACTTTTTGGACGTTGGCACGAAAAACTAAAAAGCAATAGTTGTTTCCAGTTAAAGCGAAACCGTAGACTGAAAGAAAAATGAATGGATGTGAGTCAAATTTTGATTCCTGGTATCAAATAATTTTTTTTTCGTCGTAAACTGAATTTTGAAGGCTAAATAAGTCCTCTGAGTAAATGGTATCATGGCTGTGACTAAGAACTACAATTATATCTACATAGAGCCAAACCCGAAGCAAAAACTAAAATAAAAGGGCTGAAAAAATACAGACATACAGGCAGATAAACACACACACACACACACACACACACACACACACACACTAACATCTTGCCTTACATATATATATATATATGTTACCAATTTTCTGCGCTATTGTAAGAACTGCAACCTTGAAACTTCTGAATATCGTTTCTTATGTCTTTGACTATAAGTGTATCAAACTTGATTAAAATCGGACCACTCTTTCTATAACCCGATTTTTTCGATTATCGATTTTCAATATTTATCGGAGGTACCTCGACACAAAACCTAGCTAAGAACACTCGCAGACGCTTATAGTACAACTGTGTAAATTTTCAAGAAAATCGGTTCAGCCGGTTCGGATACTATAGGTAACGGACACACATACACACACACACAGACAAAGTTCCATTTATAAATAAGTTTATATATATATATATATATATATATATATATATATATATATATATATATATATATATATATGGTACTTCTACTCCATTTTCGATACCTAAGTTTTAAATTTAATTTTTAAAAATAAATAAGTTTTTCTTGAAACTTTAATTTTAGCTTAATTGAAAGCTAAATGATTAAATTTACTATTTCCACTAAGTAAAATACTCTGGTGTATTTCAAACAGAAATTATATTGATTGTAATCTAAAATCTGAGATTTTTTAAAAATGTTCAATTTTTCGGCCATTTGTTTTTGAGAGATCGTCACATTTGTAAACAAAAATTACTTTTCGGTTTAAAAAATCTTGCAAAAATAAAATATACATCTCCCACTCAATATTTTAATTAATTTTTACTAATTAAAGTTAAATTAATCTGGTTTGAAAGAAATATTTGTTTATGGTATGAAATTTTGATTAAAAGTATTTCTTTATCACAAATGTCTGGCACTTTGATCTTTCAAGTAGGCGATGACAGCACCTATTATCAGTCAATCTGGAAGTATGGTGATCAAAAGTTGACATAACTCAGTTTAACATTTTGTAAGACACTAAGTAACTGGAAGAAATTTAAAACATATCTGAAATTTTAATTAACAAAGAAAAAATGTAAACAATTTTTATAAAAATTCATTATTCACCGAAATTTTATTTCTTCTTCAGAATCTGATATCCTAAAATTATATTATAATAGCGTAGTTTTAAAGCATTTTTAATTTTATTATTCTGAGCAGATTTTCGGAAAAATGATCTCGTAATTAAAAAAATAAACATACATGATTTACATTCTCCAATGAATCCTGCATTTAACTAATAAATAAAAAAATGGTATAGATAATGTATTTTTAGAAATTTTATGCAACTAATTGGAGTCGTGTAACAGATGTAAGAAACATTTTACCAAGATTTAAAAAAAATAATAATTGCATAAATAATTTCATACATTTGTGAATAAGTCCTGAAGGTTTCATTAAAATTAGACAATTAGTTGATTTTTTCAAATTAATGTCAACACCAAAAAAAAAAAAAAAAAAAAAAAATTAAAAAAAAAGAAACATAATAGTCATATTACGTAAACATAGCGTGAATCGCTGACGGAAAAAAAAAAGAAAGAAATCTTAACTGAAATTTCGAATATGTTAGAAAGGATTCAAAATTTAAAAAATGCAGTGGATATCGACTCGGAACGACAAATCGGGGAGCCGAGTTCGAATTCCAGTTGAATTTCTTGCATTCACTTACGCGCAAATACCCTTGGGTAAGGTATTAATCCGTCTCTTCCCTCTAGTTATGGGCGAAACAACAGGAGAGATTGGGTTCTATAGTCTTGGCTGGCAACCAGTCTACCGCAGAAAGCAATGGCAACCTACTGCGGTATAGTCTTCTGCCCAGTCAGTCATGTCTCTTTCGAGACATGATCACCCAAAGCTTGTATCACGTATGGCACTTATCTGAATGACAACAAAATTTTCTCTTTCCTCTTAATAATAACATAAACATTTTAATGACAAAATTTTGTTTTTATTAAGTTTGAGCTCTTTTAACATCAAGCTAAGCTATTTTTTCGGCAACTGAGTGGTGGTACCCCCCCTCTCTCTCTATATATATATTAAAAAGGATATGGTGCGGTGTTAATGATGCGTATGTTTACTACATTTAATTTTGGAAGAGTATGTTACACCATTTATTTAACTAGGCAGCATGTCTTAAAAATCAGCACGTAAAACTCCTGGTTTTAAGGGATAAAAGTATGAATTTATCAGAAAGCAAGCTTATGTATGTATGTATGTATGTATGTATGTATGTATGTATGTATGAATTCCATTCCATTCCATTGAAATTTGGTTTACCGGTCCTGAGATAGAAGAACTTAATGTTGGACGCTTGACTTGGAAGCTTTTTCCCAGATTTAAGCCGGAATTCAGGTTCAATCGGGGGAGACACATTTTTGTTAAGAATTTCGGTCTTTAGGACGGTAGACATTAATTTCGCAATTTAACAACCCAAGAATTATACTCAAACAAGTATACCTATTTAATAATAATGTAATAATGTCATGTTTCTGTAGTAGACTGGTTGCAAACAAAGACATGAAACCCAGTTTGTTTGCCATTTAACTCATAGCTGGAGAAAGAAGCGGGCTGTTAATACCTTTCCCTAGGGTATTTGCTCGTAAGTGAATGCAACGAATTCAACTTCGAACCTGACCTTCCGAAAACATTTAATTAAACGTATTGATAGATAAAAGAGTAAAGGTCCGTAAAAAACGAAAATAATTTTGATATACCCTAATAATAATAATAATAATAATAATATATTGTTTTTCATGTGTACACTAAAAAAGCTTTAGAGAAAAGGGTTGTGAAATAAGCGAAAATAATTTTGATATATTTTTTGTTTATAATCATATCGCCCCCAAGCAAGGCATTTTACTGCCACTGTTTTAAAGAGGGTTTCATAGGAGGAAAATTAGGTGAAAGAGTGACAGGTTATAGGGGGTGTCAGGAAGTGGGTAAGAGAAGGATGAGAATACTGATGAGAGTGGAGTGGACGGAGAAAGGAGCATGAGAGAGAGAGAGAGAGAGAGAGAGGATGCAGGTTAGTGAGATAGGAGATGATTATTGACTTTACATTTAAATTCTTGGAGGTTGTAGCTGTCGGGGAAGCAAGTAAATGGAAGAGAATTCCACAGGCGGGAAGTGCGAGAAAAGAAGCTGTTAGAGTAAAATTTGCGTTTACATTTTATTAGTTTCACAGTAAAAGGGTGGGATCTAGTTGCTAATCTTCTGGCCTGAGTATATTCATATATAGTGGGTACCAGAGAGCAAAGTTAATCGGAACTGAAGCCGTGAAAGTATTTGTAGAAGAGACGCAGGGAAGTCACATTGCGCCGGTGAGAAAGTGACTGTATCTGAGCTGCCAAGTCAGGATCTATCACATTACAGATTCTCACTTTGAATTTTGTCAAGGACACTTAGGTGGATAGCAGGAGCACCCGACCAGATATGACAGCAGTATTCAATATATTATAACAGTAATAATAATAATAATAATAATAATATATATTATATGAAATAAAATACCGAATTCTACATACATTGTATAGCTATTTCATATATATATATATATATATATATATATATATATATATGTGTGTGTGTGTGTGTGTGTGTGTGTGTGTGCGTGTGTGTGTGTGTTCTTTAGATTTTTAAGTCAAGTCCCAGACGTGTTAAACGCTTGGGCGATCATGCTTTTTTCAATTCATGAGTGACTAATTTTTTATTGTATAGATAAAAATCTTAGATTACATATGAAGTAAACATAACCAATGCAAATTCAAAATAAATCAAATATGGCCAACATTTTCAGAGGAGATCGATAAACTAGTAGGTCATACATAGTTTAGTGGTCAAAATCCACTGTTTATGTTCAAATTGATGTACGTTGTGGTGAAATCGGAGAGTCGAGTTCCAATTCCAGCTGAATTCGTTGCATCCACTTACGCGCAAATGCGCTAAGAAAGGTATTAATCGGACGCTTCTCCCTCAGCTATGGGTTAAATAGCAGGACAGATTGGGTTCTATAGCTTTGGTTGCAAACCGGTCTACAACAGAATGTAATGACAACCTACTGCGGGAAATTCTTGTACCCTGTCAATGATGTCCCTTTCGAGAAATGATAGCCCAAGAATGCATCATGTATCCCCACACACCTCGAAAATAGATTCATATTTCTGCATACCACTGCAAATTACTTAATCTGAGGTAAAATAGAATTCAATTACACCCTGTAACTTCTGCAGGTCTAAAACTGATCATATGGTGAAAGAAAGGAAACTAAAGCAGTTGTTTCAATTAATTTGCACACGGGTGTATGTATTTAGAGTAATGGACGTGTGTGTTTTATTATTATTTTCCATGTTGATGGTGTTGAGCATTGGCTTTTTTAAAAAATTATCAATACTTACATTATTTTTAGTTTTTATTTGCATGTAGATTAAGCTAATATAGTATTTTCTACGAATATTTTGCGAACGGAGTTTGGTAAGTCTCTATGTATATTTAAATGTGTCCTAATTGAGCTATGTGCGTTGTGGTACAGTGGATATTGGCTCGGAACGAGAAACCGGGGAGCCGAGTTCGAATTCCTGTTGAATCCATTGCATTCACTTACACGCAAATACCCTTGGGAAAGGTATTAATCCGTCTCTTCCCTCCAGTTATGGGTTAAATAGCAGGACAGACTAGGTTCTATAGCCTTGGTCGGCAACCAGTCTACCGCAGAAAGCAATGGCAACCTACTGCGGGATAATATTCTGCCCAGTCAGTCATGTCTCTTTCGAGACATGATCGCCCAAGCGTGTATCACGTATGGCACTTAACTGACTGACTGAATTGAGCTATGGCCAGAGAGATCTAACGTAAATCTTCTTCATAGTGGTATATCCAGTATAATTATTCATAAATTTAGTTTGGTCAGGAACACAGTATTCTTAAGAGACATGAATAAATAATATTGTTTCTCTGTAATTTGGATCATACAGGTGAGTTGCTGATAAGGTAATCTGTTATAAATTTTCGAAGTAGATAATTGTGTTGTCATGATTAAAGTTTTTTTTTGTAAGGAGAGGCCTAGATTAGTAGTATCAGTTGGTCGTCAAATCAACATGTGTGGGAAGGAACTGGTGTTGACTGCAGCATAAAGTGGCTTCAGAGTTAGCCAACAGAAGCACTTGCAGAGACATCCATGGCTTTACAAGAAACTCCGATATTATTCAACTGTTGACCAGAGCGGCCTCTCAAGACGCTAAGCAAGTTATACTAGTCGGAAGCAGCAAAGTGCCAACTCGATACCCTCAGTATAAAGAGACATTGCCACCATTACAAAAAACTGGCGACAGCACCACTATTAAGACCCGAGGAAAGAAACTGAAATTCCTTTCTAAACAGGAAACAAGAGATGAGCCTCTACTCCTTTTCAAAAGAAGGTAGAAGGGTTTTAATCAGGCGATAGTAGGTTCTATCTACTCCAATCATTCGTCCGTGCATTGAATGCTGTTACCATATCTGGTCAGGAACTCCTGCTGTTCATCTTGGGGTTCTCGACAATATCTAAAGAAAGATCTACAATGTCCAGATTTGGTTGTCTTTGATCTTCAGCCACACTCTCACCGTCCAATGTGGCATACCTACAAGTATTTTCACAGCTTCTGCTCTAACGAGCTTTATTCCCTGGTGCCCCACCCTCATCAATTTACCCGTGCAAGTAGATTGGCAACTACGTCCCACCCTTTTACCGTCTAAATAGGCAAGTATAACCACCAACTCTAGTTTATTAGTTTCTTACCTTGCGCCTCTCTCCTGTGGAACCCCTTTCCCATGCTTGTTTCTCTGATAGCTACAATCTCTAAAAGTTTAAATGTAAAATCAATTGCGATCTTCTATCTACGTGACATACACTTCTCTCTTACTCTTTCTACAGCATCACCTATACTGTTTTCTTTTCTCTCTTCCTTCTCCTCTTATTGTAAACCCCTGGGCGCCAGTGGCAGTACTGCCTTGCTTGGGATGAAACTAATTATATAAAAAAATAAGTAATATAATTTACTCGTTTCGGACAACTGGGGTTGTGTATTTTTTATAATA
Organism: Ascarosepion bandense; assembly: GCA_037127315.1. Taxonomy (NCBI): domain Eukaryota; kingdom Metazoa; phylum Mollusca; class Cephalopoda; order Sepiida; family Sepiidae; genus Ascarosepion; species Ascarosepion bandense. The sequence continues at coordinate 8,105,374 of JBBBDQ010001462.1, read as the reverse complement.
TTTTTAAGAAAAGAAAAAAAAAGCAACGCTCAATAATATTAACTTGTATAAAAGAGAGATTGCTGCCTAAATACACAATTATATATATATATATATATATATATATATATATATGCACTTGAATAGTGTGGAGTTGCGAATGTTTTACACCAAGATTGTTGATTTGTTTTTTTGTAGACTTACTGATAAAGGGAATTTTGGCAAGCAGGTTTTTTTTTTATATCTTAAAGTGCTCGATATCCGGGTGGAGATAGAGAGTTTATAGGTTTAATGCGAAAAAAAAAAAAAAGGAAAAACAAACAGAAAAAGAAAATTAACCAATTGCAAATAAGACCACTCTCACAAAATATCAAATAACACCAAGCCCTATATAAATAAGAAAAAAAGCCAGCACATAACAGTAGATAAAATACGGCTCTGATATAAATATATATATATATATAGGGCCGTATTTTATATATACGGCCCTGATATAAATATATATATATATAGGGCCGTATTTCATCAGAACGATGTCCTCACCAAACTTCGAAGTCAGCATCAATCTGCACAGTTAAAGTGACAAATTCTTTGCACTATAAAATTTATTAAAGCGGGTGCGAAAATCCCACGAAATAGAAAGGTAAATCCGAACCTGCTATCTCCTGCAACAGACTGGGAACTAAGGGCCGATATAGGCTCAAGATTGAAATTCCTAGAGCAAATTGCCATCACAAAACTTCGCCCAGATATAGTTTTCTTCTCACATAAATTGAAGAAGATAGTCTTGTGGGAACTGACGGTCCCCTGGGAAGAAAACGCAGAGGAAGCTCATGAAAGGAAGAAGTTAAAATATGACGAACTGCTGGAGAGTTGCAGGGGTAAAGGCTGGAGGGCTAACTGCACTCCTATAGAAGTGGGGACTAGAGGATTTGCAGCAAGGTCCTTATGCACAGCCTTAACAGATATTGGGATAGTGGAAGTAAAAAAAAGAAAAGCACTCAAGTCCATAACCGAAACAGCAGAAAGAACAGCTAATTGGTTATGAATCAAAAGAGAGAGAGTGCCTGGATTCCAAATTGTTAGCTAAAATTCCCCGAAATTCTGCATCTAAATTAATGTTTCGGACGAGCTCATGTGCGGTTCGCCTCTAAATGGAAAGTGGCTCTGACTGTCGCCAATCGGAAGCATTTGCAGGGTTTCGTACCGTGCCTAAACGTAATTTTCCCGTGTCTGAAAGCGCTTATCGAGGGTGGGCCGGAGGCTGATTATCTCTGGTCGGGTCGGCGCGGTGAGGGGGGTATGATGTTGAAAGACCCGAAACCCCCTAGTGATCCTCGCGATGACATCACTGACGACACCCTCTAGCGCCCCCATTACGGTGCGTATGTTTGAAATGAAATATATATATATATATATATGTGTGTGTGTGTGTGTGTGTGTGTGTGTGCATTTTCTATCTCAGGCAGACACCTGCATAGGTATATTTCTGCTTGTTCAATACCTACAGAGCCCATGTTTGGTTTATACTCTAACTATGCTAGGTACAATTTCTGGGAGAGAGCGTATAATCTGGCATGATCATCAATTTTAAATAACGTACGCTCAAACACTCGGTCATGCTAACTTACGGTTTCATGTATTGACAGCTTGCAAACAGTTCCGTCTACCTAATTTCAAGTCCAAGGCAAGGATTGGAATACTTTCGAAAGGTGCAGTACGCTGAGATTGCTCCCCCTACAGGCCAATAACATCAATATAATTAACAAAACGACCATAGTTAGATTAGAACTCGGGTATCTTCGTCGGAAAACGATTTTTCTAGCTACTCACTAACGCAACTATATCCTCAGTAAGTGTCCTGGTTCCTGCCCTGTGTTATGCGAACATATTATACTATTATACCAGCTTCCAGATCTATAAATATTCGAATGAAACGCTTCCTTATAATCTTAGTTTCCACTTAGGAATAGGCTATTTTGCCGGTGCCGGTAAAATAGACAAACATGCTTTTAAGTTTATTTTACCAGTTTCTATTAAATAGACTCCCAGGTTATTTTGCCAATAAATATTTTTATTATTATGGATGCAGGTAATGGTAAAAATAACAACACGCAGATTTGACAGAGGATTTTATTTCTTTTAGCCATCAAATATTAAGACGATTTAAAATCTTTTCTACCATCAATTGTTAAAACACAAGTTAAAATCATTTATTCATTATAAAGTATTAAGTCTCTGCAAAACCCAAACTTGCCCTTGAGTATTGTTCAATTGCTAAAATACTTAAAATGCACCCACTGAAGACAGTCAAAAACCCCAGAACACGTGTTGTTCTGTAAGTCATGCTTACACAGATCACACAAGTACTGCACCGAAGATCTCAAATATAACTTATTCTTAGTTATAAAACATTATTTGTATTAATCAGCATGATAACCTTGGTGTCTATTTTACCAAGACCTGCAAAAAAAGCCTTGGTATTTGTTTTACTGGGACCTGTAAAATAGCCTTGGTGTTTGTTTTACTGGGACCTGTAAAATAGTCTTGGCGTCTGTTTTAGCGGGAGCTTCAAAATAGCCCTGCTGTCTGTTTTACCAGGACCTACAAAATAACCTTGGTGTTTGTTTTAACGGGACCTGCAAAATAACCTTGATGTTTGTTTTACCGGGACCTGAAAAATAACCCTGGTATCTGTTTTACCAGAACCGGCAAAATAGTTTTGGTGTCTCTTTTACCGGGACCTGCAAAATAGCCTTGGTGTCTGTTTTACCGGGCTCTGCAAAATAACCTTGGTATCTGTTTTACCGGTACCTGCAAAATAGCCTATTCGTTTCATTTAAGTTTGAACGCCAACTGCTCTCATGAAGAGCAAATTTTCTCCTGACGCACCTAAGCCCGGTATGTTCTGAATATAGTGAGGGTTTAATTGAAATAGAACTATCTCTTACTTTTTCCCCCAAATAATTTTATTTTTGCCTTGCCCCATTTAGCATTTAAGCCTATCTAATACGCTTCCCAGTCAAATGAAACTCCCATTTGAAAAGTAACGCCAGCAATTACTTCCACCAACCTCCGCCGAGTCTAAAATAGTTGGCATTTAAAAACTCTTTCAGATGGAGGTCGACCGAAATTCTAGACACGACACTCGCCCAGTGTCCCCTAATAAAAGTCCTTTATTTGTGAGAAGTGAAAAAAAAAAATTGAGTTTGTCAAAATAGACGTCCGGTCTCATTTTCAAGACCAGCGATCGGTTTTTTTTTCGAATATATTGAACGCACTCACGCGTGCACGCGCACACAGAGACACTTTTAAATGATGTTTTTAATACACATACAAAGTAACACCCCACTGTAACTTTTTTCTACCTACTTTTATATACGTTTTAATTTAAACTAAGCACAACCGACTAGTAAAGGAGGAAAAATCTTAGTGGATCATGACATCATTCTGTTTATTGTTGTTCAAATTCGTGAATTTGTTTTGTTCATGCTAAGTCTAAAAAAAAAAACACTGTATAAAATCCACTATATTTTAAACTCAAAAATTTAATAAGAAAAATCTGTTAAAAATTGCTGCAAAAATTGTTGATTTATTTAAGATGGACTGATTTCAATTATGACATGTCTCTAATTTGTATTTAGATCAGTCAGTTCATTGCCATACGTAATACACACTTGGGCGATCATGTCTCGAAAGAGACATGACTGACTAGGCAGAAGACATTACTAAGTAAGGCTGTAAAACCCAATTTGTCCTGCTATTTAACCCATAGTTGATGGAAGAGTGGACGGATTCATACCTTTCCCAAGGGTATTTGTGCAAGAGGGAATGCAACAAATTCAACTGGAATTCAAACTCGGCTCACCGATTTCTCGTCTCGAGGTGATATCCACTGCGCCACATCCTCATTATCACTCAGTTATGGAGTCATAATAATGTCTCAGGGAACAATAAGTTCTTTTCTGAGCCGACATAGCTTAGCTATAAATAAATACATAGTGGTCTTTATTATAAGAGAAAAAATATATATATTTTGGGTTCATCCCCCTCCCATCATTTCATTTTTCATTAAATATTTTACATTATATTGTACAAATCATTGTATATATTATATTGTATATAAATACATTTTTATTGTCATGGGTGAATTTCCCCACTTTTTAGGTGTCCCTTGTAAGTTTCTGGCATTGTGGTGTACGAAGGATTGGGAATAGATGGATGGGTTCTTATGGTGACTGTGCAAATTGTAACGAGTGAATGGGTCGTGATAGTGTATAGTTAGGTATAGGATAGTTAAGCGAGAACCAACATCTCCCCCTCCCCTTTTAGGCCTTGTGCCATAATTTTGTAATTTTTTACAAAATAAATAGTGAGAATATATATATATATATATATATATATATATATATATATATAATTTTACCCCCGCCTACTTATCACTTTGATTTTGCCAAAAAGTTTTGTATTTTATACCTTACTTGCAGAAACCATGTGTTTAGGATTGGAGGTCAACTTTCTTTAAAATATTGTTAAAAGTAAGTCATTTTTTTGCTTAATTTTAAATTTGTTTTCATGCTTAATTAATCGTTTGGTTTTCTTTTTAACTTGGCAGAAATTTCTCTGGTTGTTTGATCCTTTGTTTCTCTTTCCTCCTCGGCTATTTGAGTCTATCTTTCTTTCTGTCCCTTCGCTTCCTCGATAAAACCTGATGAAGAGAACCAACAGTTTTACAATTCCGAGTTCCCTGGTATTTGCTTTTTTTTTAAAAAAAAAAGTGCTCAATACGAAAATATTGTAGAGCATAATATAAATATGAATAAACTTGTTTTTAATTAAAATTAATACAGTTTATATTGCGACACAAAAATGTAAAATACACTCCTGATTAAAATTTTAAGACCACTTAAAAATCTTTAAAAAGAAATATTTTTTTACGTATAGATTTTAAACTCCTCCCACTTAAGGTTACCAATACTACAATCTAAAAGGTTATGGAAACAAAAAGCTATATTCTAAACATTTTATTTAGAAATTTACATTTTTGTAAAATGAGGCGATTTACACATGATCAAAATTATAAGACCAGAGACAAAAATTCTACGAAATTGTACAAAAACTGTTTGAAAAGTGTATGAAAACATTCAACAACCAAAGTTAATGAGTTCTACCTCCACTGCTTTTGATGATTTCAAAAATTCTATCGGGCATGCTAGAAATAAGCGTTTCCATTAAGGTGCGGAGGATGTTGCTCCGGCTTCTGAAGATGGCTTTACGAAGTTCATTTTTTGTTGAATATTGTTTGCCATTTCGATAAACATCTCTTGTCTTCCATCCTCAAACAGTTTCAATTGGGTTCAAGTCTGGTGAGCATGCAGGATGTCCCAAGAGATGGACCCCATTTTCTTGTAGAAAGGTCAAGGTCCGTCTTGCAGCCTGGATTGCAGCATTATTCTGTTGGAATAACCATCCTTCCACACACAAACGATGTCCCTCCATCATCAATGATGCTTTTTGTAGCATACTAACATAACCAGCCGCTGTTTGACAACTCTGCACCACCTGGAGCTCCATCGTCCCTCTGTAAGAAAATGCACCACATGCCATTAGGGACCCTCCACCACTATGACGTGTGGAGAAAATTTCAGGAGGCATGTTTTTGTTATGCCAATATCGTTGGAAGCCATTAGGACTATCTGGATTGAATTTTTTCTTATCAGAAAATAGGACTTTCTTCCACTTCTCAACGTCCCATATTTGGTATTCACAACCAAACTTTAAGCGGTCCACCTTGTGACCTGGAAGCAGCCGAGGAATTTGTTTACACTTTTTATTTACCATGCCTTTTTGTCGTAAGTGTCGTCTGATGGTTATGGGACTGCAATCAGCATCTGTGACTGCCTTAATTTGACTAGAAGAAAGTCCCCCCTCTTTCATAACAACCCGTCTTATTCTCTTACTCAATGCAGAAGAAATTTTTTGGGGCCTACCAGAGGATTTTGCTTTTCCATAATTCTCACTGTTCTTTAGAAAGTTGCAAATCACAGTTTTACTGCGATTTACCTTAGCTGCGATCGCCCGCTGTGACAAACCTTGCTTATGGAATTCTAGAATTCGAGAACGCTCAGCTTTGGTAAGTTTAAAAACATTGGAATTAGCATAGATCTAACAATTTATACACCTGGTCTTATAATTTTGATCATGCGTAAATCGCTTCATTTTATAAAAATGTAAATTTCTAAATAAAATATTTGGAATGTAGCTTTTTGTTTCCATAATTCAAAGATTGTAGTATTGGTAACCTTAAGTGGTATGAGTTTAAAATCTATCTGTAAAAACAAATTCTTTTTAAAGATTTTTAAGTGGTCTTAAATTTTTGATCAGGAGTGTATCTTAATTTTGATTAAAAACAAATTTATGCTAGGAAAATGTTTGTCACACAGCAGGATTTTTTAAAAGAAATTCTCCTAAATAATCAGGCAGGTAGAGTTATATATATATATATATATATATATATATATATATATATATATATATATATATATACTGTTTAATAAAACAGTTTACTGATGAAATGAATGGCAACTAACGCTGGAAAATATCCTGCCCAGTGAGTCTCTTTCGTGTATCATTTGTGGCACTTAACTGACTCGGTTAAAGGATCTTTTTACGCAACTTAAAATATGCCATATATATTGTCTATCTGACAATTGATATGATTTTTACAAACAAGTAAGAAAAGTTACTTTATAGAAAGTTCTAATTTTCATTTAAGAAATAAAGATAGTCCTATTTTTTTATAACGTTATTACCGAAATGTTTTTGTTTTGCTTTTTTAACTGTTACTGATAAAAGTATTTTGTGTTTGGTGTGTATTTAAAGCATACTATATTTGAGTATGTGCAAGTAATGCTATAATAGTATACAAAATAATTTTATACATTTAAGAGTGAGTAACTGTGTCATATGTATTTTTGTGGTAGGGTCAGGGGTGATAAAACAAAAGGGCTTCCCCAGACGGCATCACTGCATTTAACCTTATTATGCCTACGATTCATACATAAGAGACTTTTTTTTAATTCTCTACTTATCTTCAATTGAATAGTGATTTGGACCTTCAAGTTTGCCCTATACTTTCGGCCTTGTGCCACACTTAAGTTGTGCTTAGAAAATCATCTCTACTTATCTTCAATCTGCATTCCAGTGAACGAAATTTTGTATAATTTACGCAGGAATTATTACCTACATAACATTAATTTAATGCTTGAGTGATTATTTGTTTTCTACAGCTTATCAACCCATTACCAGTTATATAAGGTCAGAAAATATTTTTTAGGTGTAAAGATGTTTTCTTAAAGAGAAGGAAAGGAAAAAAGGGAAAAGAAAGACAACTTATTGTTCACTTATACATTATTATGACTTCATAACTAAGTGACGCTTAGTGACTAAATTGTTTTTACACGTAAAGCTTAAGTGCACATCGTTTATTGTAATCTCAATCCTTTTCTAAGCGAAACAATGGAATGAAAATCGTTTTCCATAACTTTTGCTCCCAATGGAAAATTGTCAAAGGTTTATAATTGTTATTATTGTCTTCATGTGAGCCGGCGTTCATTTTCAGCAATTCCCGTCATGAAACGTAATATATATATATATATATATATATATATATATATATATATATTGTAATAGTTGTTACAATCTAAACTTATTTATAAATGGAACTTTGTCTCTGTGTGTGTGTGTCCGCTACCTATAGATTCCGAAACGGCTGAACCGATTTTCTTGAAAATTTACACAGTTGTACTATAAGCGCCTGCGAGTGTTCTTAGCTAAGTTTTGTGTCGAGATACCCCCGATAAATATCGAAAATCGATAATCGAAAAAATCGGGTTATAGAAGGAGTGGTTCGATTTTAATACACTCATAGACAAAGACATAAGAAACGATATTCAGAAGTTTAAAGGTTGCAGATCTTATAATAGTGCAGAACATCGATAATATATATATATACAAAAGTCAAGATGTTTGTGTGTGTGTGTCTGTTTATCTGCCTGTATATCTGTATTTTTTCAGCCCTTTTATTTCTCATCCATGATACCATTTACTCAGAGGACTTATTTAGGCTTCAAAATTCAGTTTACGACGAAAAAAACTTATTTGATATCGATACCAGGAAATCAAAATTTGAATTACATCCATTCATTTTTCTTTCAGTCTACGGTTTGGCTTTAACTGGAAACAACTATTGATTTTTAGTTTTTCGTGCCAACGTCCAAAAGTCTGAGCTCCAGGACCATGGATTAGTTTTAAAGCTTTAATTACACTCGAGCAACGCCGGGCTATACTACTAGTTGTTTATAAAAGCACAGTATCACTACACAAAAATTTTCATGTTTCGGAGTTAAACTGCTCCTTTTCGGGTGATATGTATAACTGAAAATAAATGGTGGAAACGATTTATTTTTGGGAAGTGAAGTGTAGTTGGTTGTAGGGGATCGGAATTTAGTATATCTAAGCTAGTTCATCAGCAGTTTGTAACCATATAAAGAAGAAAAAGAAGCTTCTACTAATATATATATATATATATATATATATATATATATATATATATATATTAGTAGAAGCTTCTTTTTCTTCTTTATATGCCGTGTCTCTTTAGGACGTAGATGGACTTCCAATTGCTCCTATCCCTCATCCCTCGTCGCTCTTTATACTTTTCCTCTAGGCATCTATCCCAGACCCCGCTCCGCCATCCACTCGCTTAAGCCTATCAACTATTGCCTTCCCTTGTCTCTCTTTCCCTCTATTCATCTTGTGAGTATCAGATTCTTCAAACCCTCCATCCTCATTACTTATTCCAGAAACTTAATCTGTCGCTTCCTAATGCCAAGAATATTTTTTTTTTCGTTTGGATTCTCTCCAAAACCTCGTCGTTGCTCGCATGTATGGCCCATGGCATCCTCAGAATCCCTCTGTAGAACCATATTCCTGTTGCTTCGAGTCTCTCTTTTATCTTTGAGGAAATTGTCCAGTATTCGCTGCTACATTGGAGAACAGGTATCACATATCACTCCAATACTCTTGTATTTGTTTTCAACGAAATTTTCTCTCTCAATATTCTGCTTCGCTTTGAAAATGAACTACATATACTATTAATAATTATTAAGCCACCCCAGTTTTTAAGGAAAGATGATGTATTTCATACTATTTTTAGTATTTATTGCCAAGTGGATAATTCTAAATGAAAATAGAATGGTTCTTCTGTTATTATTACTTTGCAAAATTGTACAAGGCAAAGTGCGACAATTTATCCATCGCAGCCTATAGATTTATATATACATACACTACCGGCCATAATTATTAAGCCACTCCAGTTTTTTTTTTAAAGAAATGATGTATTTCATACTATTTTTAGTATTTATTGCCAAGTGGATAATTCTAAATGAAAATAGAATGGTTCTTCTGTTAATACTGCACAATAACGTGTGTCTTAAATGAACTGTTCTGGTGTCCAGTTTTTGTGCTCTCTTCCCTATGCTAGTCTCTTCTTCTTATTGGCTGGCCAAAGAAAAGGCTTCCTGGCTGCCTTGTAAAGTTTTGCAATGTAATAATAACAAAAGAACCATTCTATTTTCATTCAGAATTATCCACGACAAGATTCGAACATGCAATCCCTATCAACATAGGAGAAGCCACCAATTGATCTGGTGCGTCTTAGACCAATCGACTATGAATAATTCCACAGTCTAACCGAAGTAAAAAAAAAAGCCTATATGACACAATTTTCTATTCTACGCAAATCGAAAATAGTGTTAATTACGGAATTTGACCCCGAGACTACTTTTCCAAATGGGGAATTTGTTATGGTTATCAGAATAAATTCAGTGACGGAACATTTTTGTGGAAACATGACCTTATTGAAAGAATATTTAATTGTCTTTGTATCGAATAAGTCTTTCTCTGTAGAAACAAAAAAGACTTTCCCCTCCCTATTGTGTTATGGGTGGTATGTCGGCCTGCAAAAAAGATACTGAATGATGCATGCTTTACTTATAAAACTTATATGTATAAACGTTATGCATATAGAGTCTTGTGTATGTTAAGTTCCGAACACGGTCAGCACATTGTAACCGTGTTGATAATTAATGTTATTAAGTGTAAGATTTCTCATTTTTATTAGTAAAGCTTCCATTATTTTTAATCATCCTTTGCATGTGGATGTATGTATTATCAACGAGGATATCACGGATATGTCCTGGAAGATCTTGATGTGTGTTTAAATGAGATCGAATGGAACTGTTAAACACACATCGATATCTTCCTTAAAACAAAATTAATTCTTGATAATGGGTAAAAGTATAGCCGAAAGCGCTCGAAAGTACAAAAGCTTTGGACAATTCTTATATAATTTGAGTCCCGAAAAAATAGGAGCATATGAAAAATTATATAAAAAAACTTAATAAAACTTTAAAAACTTTTTCTGTCATTTTCAATGAAACATATATATATATATATATATATATATATATATATGTTAGAGGATGAGGGTATAATTTTTTACTTAGTTATAACCCCCTAGAAATAATAAATCTCAAAATATATAGATAAATATATTTTAGGGAAAATAGAATAAAAATTAATTATGATACATTAAAAAAAATCGTGGATTAAAAACTCGTTTTGGTTACTCATTAGTCATACAACGAAACATATCGAACCTACGGGGCAGGTTTTTGATACGTAGGTTGTGTCTAGTGGAGACAGACAGTCGAGTAGAAAAAGGTTTCAAAGAAAGAGCCCACTGAATTACACTTTTATGCTAATTAGACATTGTATTCTGTTCGCGTCTTTGATTGGAGTTGGACTTTAAAAGATTGTTAGGGGAAAAAAGGCATTTATTTATTTATTTATTCTAGTTTTTTACAAAGTTACAGACAAAAAAAATGTTTTTTTATTGTTTGTATTGCTGTGTATTTGTCGTCTGAAAGTGCATGGTGTTGTATCCAGTAATATGTGCCAATCCCTCTGACGAGCGATAACGAACAAAAGATGTTGAAAGATTTATTAATTCTTGGGCTAAACCGGTTTAACTGCTCTCGATGACAAGCGCTATAGTGATTATTAAATTCACGTGGTTGTCCTATGTTCTACATAACCGCAAAAAAAGTACTGAGTCCCTTTCCTCTGCTTGACTGTTTTCTCTCTTTCCTGCTTTTCTTCCGCACTAAACAAGACCTACAAATGATTTATTTAGGATTAAAAATCTTGTCTGCTATAATAAAGAACGCTATATATATATATATATATATATATATATATAGTCATCCGCATACAGTATTGTTTCGCTGTATCACAGCTCATCAGTACGGTTAGATACCCTATTGTTTCTAGCGAGAATTGAAACCCGACGGAATTGACAGCAGTCGGTGATTCTACCTCAGAGATATGAGCGCTCGGTGGAGGAAAGCGAATTTTAACGTGTTATTTTTTATTTTTTATTTTTAATCGTATCACCCCGAGCAAGGCGGTAACGCCACTGATGTACAGGGGGCTACTTAATAGTGAAAAGATTGGAAAAGAGAAAGCCGGAAACCACATCCTAAACAGGGAACAAGGGATGAGCCTCTTAACCTGTTCAATAGACGTGGGTGGAGTGTATACACAATGTAAACACACGCCAGTAACCTAGACTGTTCAAATTCATCATTGAATGAATGATGCGTAAATGCGTGAGTAGCTACTGTTTTTAAAGACTACTATTTCTCCATAGTGCTCGATCGGCGTGCATGAGAGTAAATTGTTATTCTCAAAAAGTTATATAAATATATATTTTCCTCCTGTCACGCTCGTGTAGAGAGAAACAATAGCGAGGCACCGTCGGCTCAGTTCATTCTCTTTACTATCAGTTACTGAACTTTACTACCAGTTATGAAAGCGCTTGCCTTGAGTTTACTATTTAACAATGCCTTATTATTTTAATGTTTTTTGTAATAATTACGTCGTCGAGTAATGAAGAATATATATATATATATATATATATATATTTGAAAAAGAAATAGTGTTGTTCCAACGAGAGAAATTGGTATAGAATAAAAAGTGTGAGAGGCCGTGAACGTTTTCTTTAAAGTGTATATATTTATTGTTGTTGTTTTATACATGTTATGATACATTAAGTGTCCATAATGGTATTTGTGACGCTACACGTGTTTCGAGTCTAAGATTGACTCTCTTCAGGTCAATAAATTTGTGGCTTTATGTATCGAGTACCTTTTGTTTCTGATGGCCAAGTTGTTGTTTTATAAATAAGTAGAAAAAATAAGAAAATAAATAAAATCAGTAAAGTAAAATAAGATAAAATAAATCTGACGTTGGCATGTTGAATAGTCTGTGTTTTTCTCACATCAGCACGTGTATAAATGGATAAACAGATAAATAAATAAACAGATGAATGAATCAAGTGCTTATCCCATTTTGAAATGATATTGGTCTGGGGTTACCTTTTTAGTATGTTAAAAGTATCTTCTAGTCGCCTTATCTACAATCCTCTTCATCGGTCAGTTGGTTGTTTTTATTGCTTTGACGGTGTTTTGAATTTGGTGTGTGTGTGTGTGTGTGTGTGTGTGTGCGTGTGTGTGTGTGTGTGTGTGTGTGTGTGTGAGCTTTTTTTCATTTCGTCTTTATGTTTTAGAATTGTTTTTTATGAACTCGGTACGTAAAGCCACAAATTTATTCGCCTGAAGAGAGTCAGTCTTAGACTCGAAACACGTGTAGCGTCACAAATACCATTATGGACACTTAATGTATCATAACATGTATAATAACAACAAAAATAAATAAATAAATATACACTTTAAAGAAAACGTTCACGGTCTCTCACACTTTTTATTCTCTCTCTCTCTCTCTCTCTCTCTCTCTCTCTCTCTATATATATATATATATATATATATATATATATATATATATATATATATATACGCTACCGGCCATAATTATTAGGAGAGCCCAATTTTTTAAAAATGATGTGTTTAATACTATTTCTAGTATTTATTGTCAAGTGGATAATTGTAAATGAAAACAGAATAGTTCTTTTGTTATTATTACCTTGCAAAATTATTACCTTGTATTACGGGTAGATTTCAGGATATACCCGCGTGACAGTTTCCGATACTTACTCGTGGCTGCACATAATTAATATAAACATGTCCTCGAAGAAGCTAAGTTTTTGTTTGCCGATAAAATGACGCATCTTATAGCTACTAATACTTTTATCTTTCGTGATTACTGGCGGCTCTGTAATAGTGTATTAAAAGTAGGGTTTCTATTCTTCCTTTCCTAGCAAAATTTGAGGCCTTAACATTCCCTGCTGGTTATCCCCTAAACTCTGGTCTTCATTTACCAGGAATACTTTTGTCTGACTTTCTCTTAGAACTGAATCATTGTTAATTGACGTACATATAACTCTTTGCATCTTTAATCTGGATCCCTACAAAGACCGTGGACCCGATGGTATCCCTGTAATAGTCTTTAAAAGGTGTCCCCGAAGTGGTTTCCATTATGTCTACACTGTACAATAAATGCCGCGCTGACTTTGCTTTCCTTGTTGTAAATCCACCTCTAATGTTCCAGTCTTTAAGAACGAAGGTGAATCCTTTGCCCCTTCGGCCTATTAGTCTTCTACTTCTTTTTGGCGAACTACTAGACGCCATAATCAACTCTGAATTGGTTAAGCATCTCAGAGGGTCTTCTTTCATATAAGCAATATAGCTTTCGCCTCTCTTGGTCAACTGATGATGTATTAACGATTATTGCTGAAAGAGCTTTAGATAAAAATGGCGAAGCTCTGGATGTTGTCAGGGTTTTGCATACCAGTCTTCTACATAACTTGAAAGGTTATAACATTTGTAGACGAATCTTTGAAGTGGTTCAGTCTTTCTTATCAAATCGCGAAATGAAAATTGTCCTGAACGGCCACTCTTCTAAATCTTTCTGTACTAATGCAGGTGTCGCCAGCACTCTATCCTTTGACCTAAACCACATCGCTCCCAGTGAAGCATAGACCTTCGACGACACCTAGCCATCGACTGCTGGGGGTTGTCGATGTTTCTGTAACTTGTAGGGATGTTGTCCCTACACAAATCCTTTTATTCTCCAGGCGAGGTAGCCTGGTTACCAGCCAAGGCTATAGAACCGAATTTATCTTGCTATTTAACCCATATTTGAAGGGGGAAGAGATTGATTTCTCAATGGTATTTGCGCGTAAATGAATGCAATGAATTCAAATGGAATTTGAACTCATATCTCTGATTTCTCGTTCCGAGATGATATCCACTACACCACAGTGCACATTCGTAAGGTACAATATGTTCCTAAATTGGTTTGGGTATTATGCATCGTTTAAACCGTATATAAGGAACATATCAAGAAGATATTCTTGGGCAAACTCTGTTTCTAATTTTCATCAATTCATCCTGATGTCATCAGTTTTCAGCTTGATATCTAATGTCACAAACATTTACTCCTGTCTTGATAGGAAGACTGATCAATTGGTCAAATTGGCAGCTGATTTATAAGGCGACCTATAGTTTGTTGTTAACTGGGATAAGAAATGACTTGTTAATTTTAAAACCTCCAAAATGAAACTCTCTGTCAATCTCTTAAAAGACTTCTTCCTACACCCATCAGCATGGTTGATAACTAACCTACATGAAGATATTTGAAAAAAAAAAACTAGAATAGGCAAATAACCACCTAGATATTTTATTTACCCTCACAGAAATTGTCTTATATATATTTGTCAACAATCTACTTTATGTATTATACGACTGTGTGGCGGAAATTTCATGGGTTGACTATGAATGAGTGATGCTAGTGCGGCGAAATCTTGCAGGCATTAGTTTCAACTTTTCTTATTAATAACGGCATTGTTTTGTTTTTTTTTCTCGGAGAACTTACATCTGCCGGTTTAAAGAAGACTTTTTATCCTGGAAGTCAAAAAAGTTATCATCATCACTGCGATACTGGTTCACGGCGAAAGGTTTTTTCATGGTTGTAAGCAAATAATAGTGAAATGGCACCAAATCAGGGGAATAGAAAGGGTGATCTATCAGTTCAAAGCAACAGTCGCGTACATCAGTTATTGAAACTAAGGAATTGGGTGCTGGTGCAATGCTTGATGAAACCAAACCCCTTTCGTCAGTTTTCTGTGCGTTTGGTCTTGATGGTATTTTATAACTGCCTTATTAAGTTGGCAAAATTCTCTCTATTGATGACGGGGTCCTTTTGAAGATAATCAATAAAGACGATGCTTTTTGCGCTCCCAAAACTGAAGTTATCATCTTCTCTGCAGATGAAACGATACTAAGCTTCTATGGAGCAGGCGAAGAAGGGTTTTTCCATTGCATGGATTGTCTTTCTGTCACATTTATTATCTTGTTTTGGAAAACGTTCAAAAAAAAGAAGTGGGTCTACCTCAAATAATGTCAAATTTTCTCGTAACCTGCTGCACTTATGATCTGTTTTGTGAGGTTATTTGTGTAGAATATTATCAACTTTCACGCGGGATAACCTAATATCACTGGCTATTTGATTAACAGTAATCGCCTATCATCTATCACGTCTACGGCTATATCGTGTTGAATACACTGGTTCCCGTCCGCTCACTGAAGTTAAGCAACATCGAGCCTGGTCAGTACTTAAATGGGTGACCATTTGTGAATACCAGGTGCTGTAAACGTAAGGACCAAGAATGGTCGACCGGTCCTCCAGCCCTGCCCTGTAAAAAAAAGAAAAAACAGTTTGTTACAGCAACAAAATGTTGCTGCCCTATGCACCATTGGGTATGATGGATAAATGATGATGATGATCATCATCTATTACAATGTAGTGAAGACAATCAATGTTCTTCTTGGGTGGCAGTTGAAGTTGCAATTATTAATAAGAAAATTCAAGATTTCATAACTCTTGCATTACTCAATCATAGTCATCTAATGAACTTTTCAACCCACTCTCATTTAGACCCTTGTGCAAATTATTTGAAATAACAGTTTAGTTTTCTTTCTTTCATCCTACGATAGGTTTTAGACCTACTGGGGTGGCAGGATGTAATCGATTTCTATTTTTTTTTCAGATAAGGTCATTTGCAGTGGTGTGCAGTAATATGAATGCATATACACCCTTGTGCAAATTATTTGAAATAACTGCTTTAGTTTTCATTTTTTCATCCTACGATTAGTTTTAGATCCACTGAAGAGTGACAGGATGTAATCGATTTCTATGTTTTCTTCAGATGAGGTCATTTGCAGTAGTGTGCAGTAATATGAATGCATACACACTCTTGTGTAAATTAATTGAAACAAGTGCTTTAGTGCCCTTTCTTTTACCATACTGTCAGTTTTAGACCTACTGGAGTGGCAGAATGTAATCGATTTCTATGATTTCTTCAGATTAGGTCATTTGCAGTGGTGTGCAGTAATATGAATCTATTTTCGGGGCGTATGATGAAATTTGTTTGGCGTTGAAAATAATGCATTAATCGTGATTGCATCAGATTTCTATCACATCCAGATACTATTGTCTCGACTGTCGATTAGTTGTCCTAGGCCATTGTCTGCGATGGACTTTACTCCAAGGAAGCATAGGAAAATTGTAACACCGCATGAACACACTGGCAAGCCTTACAGAGAGATCGAGGATATTTATGGTGTCAGCCTGTCAACTGTCAATGTCATCAAGGCGAAGAAACAAACTGGATCCATCAGTCGAAAACGTAGAGGAAAATGCGGTCGAAAGAGAAAAAACAACGACAAGAGACGACGTATACGTGATAACAGAAAGTGTGAAAGATCCTAGGAAGATATTATTCTTTTTTGTTTGAATCAATTTGCACAAAAGTGTAGATATTCTTTTCATATTTATTGATTGGCTTCTAATATTCATTCAAACTGAAATCATGGAAATATTAAGAATCAGTAGTCCATTTGTCAGCTAAGTCGTTATTCCGATTTTCAGTGCATAATATTTATTCGTGTAAGTTTAGTTTGTATGCATATTTAAGCCTTAAATTTAAGGTTTTTAACTTCATCATGTGATATAATTTTATGATAATATTACTTTGATTTCAAACACTGGGTTAACTTTCAGAGTGATATTATCAATTCAGTAATGGTCAGAAGGGATGTGCGTTGTGGTGCATTGGATATCGGCTCGGAACGAGAAATCGGGAGTCGAGTTCGAATTCCAACTGAATTCATTGCATTCACTTACGCGCAAATACCCTTGGGAAAGGTATTAATCCGTTTCATCCCTCCAGTTATGGGTTAAATAGCAGGACAGATTGGGTTCTATAGCCTTGGCCGGCAACCAGTCTACCACAGAAAGCAATGGCAACCCACTGCGGGATAATCTTCTGCCCAGTCAGTCATGTCTCTTTCGAGACATGATCGCCCAAGCGTGTATCACGTATGGCACTTAACTGACTGACTGAATGGTCAGAAAGATGTCTAAAGTATTTCTATTTGGACAGCTTTCTAGAGATGGTGTCGCAATAAAATCACCCAACCCCCTGTGCTGTGAACAACTTAATTGTAGTAGATATGCTCGCTTATTGCCCATTTATTATCTATTGAACTGGTGCAGGTGATTATCCCTTCTCCTGTTTAGGATATGATTTACCAGTCGGTTTCTTCTTTGGTTTTGACCATTATTGAGCGATCAATGGTTGTGGTTTATCTTTATGACGGTACTGGGTTGGCATTTTATTTGGTTGCTGCTTCCGACTGGTTGTAAGGAGCCCAAACTTTTTTGGTAGCATTTAATGCTTTGATGAACAGTCGCATATCGGGTATATGCAATACTATGCGGCGCAAGGATGGTTATGTCTGCATGTAGGAAAACCTGAGATCATATGCTTTAGTCTAGGTACCTCCATTACATCACAAAAAATCCAGCATAGTATAATTTAAAAAGGTTCAAAACTTAATAAAACTAACTTTTTCTATCAAAATGTTTATAATATTAAGAGGAAAGATCAAAGTAATTTTTATTTATTTTATAAAATTTTTGAATCCCTTTTAACATGTTCGAAATTTTGGCAGAAAATTTTGTTTTGATTTGAATTAGCGTGGTAGAAAATGTTGCAACTTTTTTACAATCGGTTACGTAATTTTTTACGTAACTCACTTTTTCGGTGACAAACACATTAATTTGGAAATTCTTGCAAAAATCAAATAATCGTCGGATTTTAATGAAATTTTCAGTACTCATTCACAAATGAATAAAATTGTTTTTGAAATTATTGTTTTTTTTAATATTGATGTTACCCCGCCCTTCACGTAAATTCATTAAATTTTAATAAATTTTAATTTTCTGCGATTTACTTTTTTATTAGTTAAACGCAGAACTCATCGGGAAATATAAATCATCTATTTTTTTTAATTTAAAATTATTTGGCACTATCCGAAAATCTGCTCTGAAGAGTAACATAAAAATTGCAATAAAACTTTGATATAATTTAATTTGATAAGCTTTTAATTGCTGGAATAAATAATAAAAATTAAGGACATTATAGTCTGAAGAAAAACTTTTTTTCGATTACTAATAAAATTTTAAAAGAATTGTTTTCATTTTTTTATTATAATAATTCATAAAGTTGTAAAAATCTTTTAAAGAACTGTATGATTTTTTATTAGTTAAGAATTGATGATTATACTGCCTATCAAAAAAAAAATTAATGAAAATATTTCTCATCGTATATTTATTTGTGCAAATATGTTCAAATTTATAAAGTACGATGTTCAAATTTATAAAGTACGGTGTTCCATATGGGTCAGATTGATTTTATAAGTTAACAAGCGTTCTGGGTTGTTCCTCCTTATATAGCAAAACAGAAGAACGCACTTTCATTCTTACGATATTTTATTTTCTACGTTTCTAAAATTGAACAGCTTGTTTTGCAAGTAATTCCTTCAACATTTAAAGTAAGTAGTTTTTTTTAATTTCTCAATTTTTTAATTAATTGTTACCGTAGGTGCATTAACTAATTTATGATAATTAAAAAAAAATAACAGAAATTTGGCTACTGTATGTGTCAATCATTCAAAAATGGCGGTATTAGTAAAATTTCAAAATTTTAGATTCCAATCAATATAATTTCGATTAAAAATACAGTACAAGAAAATGTGAAAAAAATTTATATAAGAGCTGAAATTAAGTTAAATGTTTAATTTTACTATTTAGTTAACCCCCCCCCCACCACCACCAAAAAAAAAAAAAAAAGAAAAAAAGAAAATTTTAGTACGATTGGTTGTCATACATTGCTTGTCAACCTCTGGTATTAGTCATCCGTCATCGCCTCCATGACTGACATAAAAACAGGGCTACCGTAATTATTTTCTTTTTTTATTGTAAATTTCTGGCAGTAAGCAATTATTAATTGTTTGAAAACAGATAAAGGTAAGTTTTAATTTTAAAATTTGACTTAAATAACATGTCAGCAAGGTATATTTTATTTTTGCAAGAGGTTTTAAAAACAGAAATTTGGCTACTGTATACGTAATGTGTCAATCATTCAAAAATGGCGGTATATTTAAAAAATATTAGTAAAATTTCAAAATTTTAGATTCCAATCAATATAATTTCGATTAAAAATACACCAGTATTTTTTGCTTACTAGAATTATTAAATTTAATCTCTTGGCTTTCAATTAAAGCTAATTTTAAAGCTTGAAGATAACTTATTTATTTTTAAAATTTCAATTTATATTTAGATATAGAAAAATGACTGGACTCCATTGGAGGTACCTACTTTAGTCCTAGTCGCTTTCAGACCAGTTTCTTTCATAATTATTTTTTGCTTTTTATTTTTTTCTTTCTTCTTAAAAGTAAATCTTCATAACAGATACAATAAAAACAGATATGAGATTACCAGTAACCAAAACAAACCACCTACCACACCCAATCTTTCCTTATCCAAAATTCTTGGTTTCCGTTCCAATTTATACAATGTAATCATTTCTCTTGAAACAGTCTCCAAATATTTTCGCACTTAAATTTTTCTCTCGTTACCAATAAATTTTCTTTTCCAGGCCATCTTTTTCTTTGCCGAAAAGATTCTAGTATTCTTGGTGTTTATATCCAGGGAAATCTCTGATAGCGAGGGAATTGTCTCTTGAGACACCCGATGATTCTTTCGTTATTATTTCTCTATTGTTAGCCATCTTTATGGCTCTTCTTCTCAGGACTGCAATATATTAAACGCAATTTCTCTCACTCTCTCTACATTCAGCTGCGAACATTTATTGTTCATTTTTAATTACGTCAAGTGACTTAACCATTCTAATGTTATTGACGTTGAGGATATTCAGAATTACAAGTTTTCAGTTGCTCAGTCTCTCACTCAAATAGTGGGTTTCCCTACTTATTTCCATGATGATTCTGATGAACACGCCTCTTTTCCTGATGTGTTTCTTACCTCATTTCATGCCTCTTGTTGACTAACATAAATTTGTCATTTTGGCAATTCGGATCACGTCTTTTGAGTCGTTTGAGTTATCTATAAGACAGGAGCATCCTATTCAGAAAACTTCTTTCCGTTACCAAGATAAGTGAGATTAATTTCGGGACGCACATTAGATTGATATTCTTAAACTTCTTATTGAGAATTATGCCACTGAGGTTGAAACTCGACATCGATGTTTGTGTACCTTCTCGGAAATAACAATTAAAACTACAATTTTGACTATGGTTCACACTAACCTTCTAAGCCGCTATACTCCATAGGAATAATTTTTCCGGCTAAACAAAGGTAATAATTCTAATCATAGCAGTTGCATAGTTGTGTCTGCTCACAATAATTGTAAATGTGACCTTGAAAAACGTGTCCTGATAAAATGAAGTCCCAAAGAGCATCTAAAAAGAAATTCTCCCTTTAATATAGATTGGACCTAACATGCGAGCGAGGGCGAAATTTTGAAGAAGATGAAAACGAAAAGGAAACTAATATGAATGAAAAAGACAGCCGGAGTTTCTGGGACATATAATGAAGATAGGGGGGTTGGAGAATCTGACACTCTCAGGACAGATGGAAAAAAAGAAATAGGAGAAATTGATGCATGACATAGCATCTTCCTATCATTTCTAAACTGGATCCCATAAAGCATGTGGACCTGATAGAAACTTGAAATTCTTCTACTATGTGCTTTCAGGACGTAGGCGATCATGGCTTTACACATCTCCCGACCCCTGGTGGCTCTTAGCACGCTTTCTCCTGTTACACCACGCAAACCTTGTTCTGTCATCCACCTGATCAGGTCCTTCAAATATGTTATCCGCTGCTTTCTCCTGACTCTTTTTACCTTTATCTGGCCTATTAGTATCAAGTTCTCTCAGCCCTCTTTCCTCATTGCATGTCCCAGGAACTTTAGCTGTCTCTTCCTGATGCTCAGTATTAATTTCCTTTTCGTTTCCATAATTTCCAAAACCTCACCATTGCTCACATGCTCGGTCCATGATATCTACATCATCTTTCTGTAAAACCACATTTTAGTTGCTTTAAGTTTTTCTTTCATATTTGATGATATTGTCCAGTATTCACTGTCATATTGAAGAACTGACATCGCATAGCAAACCAGTACTCTTTTCTTTGTTTCTAGCGAAACTTTCCTGTCTCTTAATACTCTACCCAGCTTCTGGAAAACGTTCTTCGCCATGCCAATTCGCCTTCAGATCTCTGTCTTGCACTTTCCGTCTTCTGTTAGAACACTTCTTAGGTATTTAAATTTTTGTACCTGCTTGATTTTAGTCTCCCCCACCTGTATTTGCCAGTTTGGGCTGCTCTTTTTGCTGATGACCATGAATTCAGTTTTCTTGCAGTTTATTTGTAGACTTTTTGTCAATCTCTTCAGCTACCTTCTGTAGGAGGTCTTGTAGTTTTTTTCCGTGTCTGCTATCAGCACTCTATCATCTGTGTATTTTATGTTCAAATTGTGGCCACTGATATTTTTTAAGAAATGAGCTTCTGTCCTCTGTAAACCTTACAATAAAGGTTTCTTTCTGCTTTCCTGGAGACGGTGAAAAATAAGAAACTCCTTCGTCTACAAATCAGACCATTGTCAATTCTTTTTTCTCAAAGTTTTTGAGTTTTGCAGCCTAACTACAAAAGT
The DNA here is from genome assembly GCA_037127315.1 of Ascarosepion bandense. NCBI lineage: Eukaryota > Metazoa > Mollusca > Cephalopoda > Sepiida > Sepiidae > Ascarosepion > Ascarosepion bandense. The sequence goes on along the minus strand of JBBBDQ010001462.1, from coordinate 8,083,236 downwards.
CCTACTTGCTATGGCAGCGACACTTAGCGTAGTGAGTCTGTGTTTCTATATTTTTCTATGAAAATTAGAAACATATATAACCAGAATGTTTTTAAACTCTCTAATGCGTGTTGGATGTGCGTTGTGGTGCAGTGGATATTGACTCGAAACGAGAAATCGGGGAGCCGAGTTATTCCGATTTTCAGTGCATAATATTTATTCGTGTAAGTTTAGTTTGTATGCATATTTGAGCCTTAAATTTAAGGTTTTTAACTTCATCATATGATATAATTTTATGATAATATTACTTTGATTTCAAACACTGGGTTAACTTTCAGAGTGATATTATCAATTCAGTAATGGTCAGAAGGGATGTGCGTTGTGGTCCAGTGGATATCGGCTCGGAACGAGAAATCGGGAGTCGAGTTCGAATTCCAACTAAATTCATTGCATTCACTTACGTGCAAATACCCTTGGGAAAGGTATTAATCCGTCTATTCCTTCCAGTTATGGGTTAAATAACAGGACAGTTTGGGTTCTATAGCCTTGGCTGGCAACCAGTCTACCGCAGAAAGCAATGGCAACCTACTGCGGGATAATCTTCTGCTTGGTCAGTCATGTCTCTTTCGAGACATGATCGCCCAAGCGTGTATCACGTATGGCACTTAACTGACTGAATGCGTGTTGAAATCCCCACAGCGTTTAGTATTGATAAAGTTATCGCTAACATTTTTGTCGAGATTTACAAACTCTATATTTTGTTCAAATCAATCAGTGAAATAAGCTGATGCGCATGGAAATTCAGTTAGTTAAGTACCATACGTGATACACGCTTGGGCGATCATGTCTCGAAAGAGACATGACTGACTGGGCTGAAGATTATCCCGCAGTAGGTTGCCATTGCTTTCTGCGGTAGACTGGTTGCCGACCAAGGCTATAGAACACAATCTGTCCTGCTATTTAACCCATAACCGGAAGGAAGAGACGGATTAATACCCTTCCCAAGGGTATTTGCGCGTAAGTGAATACAATAGATTCAACTGGAATTCGAACTCGGCTCTCCGGCTTCTCGTTCCGAGCCGATATCCACTGTACCACAACGCACATTTACTTTAACAAAAACCTTACTTCGTTGTTTAATAATTTCTTCAATTTTATTTTATAGAAGTTTATGGTGAACACTATTTTAAAGAACATTTTTATTATTCCTTTTTAACAGTGAAAAATAAATTCCTAGGTTTTCTTACTCTTGAGCATGCAATATACAACAGGCCATGCGTAAATATTTCTTTTTAGTGACTTGTGATTTGTTTTATTGTTCGCGCAAACATTTATAAATGTGCAAGATAGATTCTGACGAGAAAAAATTTCTAGCCCGACATAGTGACCGACCTTCTTATCGGTAGACGTAGCTATTGATGCGATGTAGTCATTCCATTTGAGGTCGGTAGAGAGAGTGAAGCCGAGGAGATGCAATATTTTGATTTCTGGGAGACTAGCGTCATCCATATTCATGAAAGGGAGGAAAGTTTATTTGTGATGGTTAATGAAGAGTAGATTCGTTGTGGAGGCATTACAATTTACGAGCCATTTCTTACAACACAGATTTAAGGTCCTTTCCAAAAGCAGCAATAAGGTTAACTTTGTCAGCTTTGGCAGATTTCTTACCGAGACCAGAGTAAAAAGAAAAGATATTCAAATTATTGCATTTTTATTAAATAGATATTTGTTATTTTAATCATTAAAATATTTTAGAATAGTGGGTGTACTTTGTATTTTAAATGATAAAACTTGTAATTTTTCTAAAAAGATGAATGAAAAATTATTGTACTAAGCTACGTCAGTAAAACCAACGGTGATTTGTAAATATTTACCTGTTTTACCCTTTTGCCCAAAAATCTGGTTTCGATCGGTCAATGTATAGCTATTTTAGAGGATGTGACGGACGGACTAACGGAAGTCACATACTTTTATATATAGATTAATACAAGTTTTAATAAAAACCAACGAAAGGTATTTGAAAATATGTTCAAATCGATCTATCTATCTATCTATCTATCTATCTATCTATCTATCTATCTAGATAGATAGATAGATAGATAGATAGATTAATTAGATAGATAGATTAGATTAGATTAGATAGATTAATTAGATAGATAGATTAGATTAGTTTAGATAGATAGATTAGATTAGATAGATAGATTAGATTAGATTAGATAGATTAATTAGATAGATAGATAGATTAGATAGATTAATTAGATAGATTAATTAGATAGATAGATAGATTAGATAGATTAATTAGATAGATTAATTGATTAGATTAGATTAGATTAGATTAATTAGATAGATAGATTAGATAGATTAGATAGATTAATTGATAGATAGATTAGATTAGATAGATTAATTAGATAGATAGATAGATTAGATTAGATAGATTAATTAGATAGATTAGATTAGATTAGATTAGATTAGATAGATAGATTAGATTAGATAGATTAATTAGATAGATTAGATTAGATTAGATTAGATAGATAGATTAGATTAGATAGATAGATTAATTAGATAGATAGATAGATAAGATAAAAAGATAGATAGATAGATAAGATACCAGAAAAATAGTTTAATCTTGACACCACAAGGCGCATAGATAGTTCTCTTCTACAGTCAAAATACAAAATTAATGAACGTTAAGAAAAATAAAGTGGACAAAGATTGCAAAGTTAAATTTGATAAACATGTGCAAAGTTTGAAAAACGCCTTCTCACATATTGTGGAATAAAAAAACGAAAGAAAATTTCGAAAGTGGAGAAGGTCGCATTGCATACAAAATAATCAAAGGAGTTGAGCTTGGAGAAGCTTTTCTTTGAATGACGACTGCGATGGAATGTTCACCTAAAAGACAGCTTTAATGGACAAGGTAGCTTTTACCTGGAAGAAAAGAAAATAATACATAAGAGTATTGTATAATATGTGAATCATTTTGGGGTAATGGTTAACTAGACTACAACTGTTAACCATATTTAATGAGAAACACTTACTGGATGGCCCCATAGAAAATTCGGCATAAAATAAATCAGCACATGCTATGTCTGAAAGTTCAAATGGAGATAATAGTAAGAAATACTAGTCTTTTTTTATAATTTCACCCCAAGCAAGGCAAAACCGTCACTAGTGCTCAGGGGGGGGGGGTTACAGTAAAAAGAAATACTGGATGCAGGGGGTATTGAAGAAAGGATAAAAAATGAATGGGATTCAAGATAGAATATGTTATTTGACGCCGTCTTTAAATTTTTGGAAATTATAACTATCAAGGAAACAAGTAAATGGAAGAGAGTTCCACAGGTGAGAAATGTGTGAAAAGAAAGTTTGAGTAGAAGTGACGATTACATTTAATTATTTCAATGATAAAATCTAGTAGCACGATTAAATTCACGTGCCCGGACATCAGCGAAAAAAGTTCATCAGATCAGTTGCCATAAAAATATTTGAAGGAAAGACAGAGGAAAGTCTCGTAACGCCGGTAAGAAAGCGACTGAAGCCGAGATGCTAAGTCAAGATCGATAACATTGCAGATCATCCCTTGCATTTTTGTCAAGAACCTCGAGATGAATAGCAGGAGAAAATACCCGATATTATGCGACTGTTGATCAAAGCAGCCTACTACCTAAAAGTTTGGGCTCCTTACTACCAGCCTACTACCTAAAAGTTTGGGCTCCTTACTACTTAGTAGCAACCGGACAAAATGCTTACCCGGTACCTTCATAAGGATAAGCCACATCCACCGATTACTCAAAAATCATCAAAAAGTCAATGCAGTTAAATGATGGTCAAGACCAAAGAAAAAAGGGACTAGTAAATCATATCCTAAAGAGGAAACGGGCTAATCACTTACTCTAGTTCAATAGATAATAAATGGGCAATAAGCGAGCATATCTTCTACAATTTAGTTGTTCACAGCGCAGGGGGTTGGGTGATTTTATTGCGACACCATCTCTAGGAAGCTTACCGAATAGAGATCCTTTAGACCTCTTTTTGACCATGACTAAATTGTTAATATCACTCTAAAGGTTAACAATATAAGCAGTGCCAGATTGATATTGACAAGAAAAACTTACTGGCCCGACACAGAGACCTAATCTTCCTCGCAGTAGTGTATAACTAGACTAGAGTTGTTAATCATATTTAATGAGCACTGAGATGGATGGCCAAATAAAAAAAATGAGCATAAAAACAAAACAAACGCTATGTTGGAAAATCGCCCAACCAACAATTGGGATTGGGATAATGGTTAGCAAGGTTAGTCTGACTGACCATTATTAGAGAGTAGTAACTTCAATTCTCATTGGGCACCCCAAACAAAATTCGACATGAAATAACCCAACCAAAATGGCTGATCGAAAAAAAAAACAACAAAAAAAAAAAGAAACAGTGAATAGCGTCAACCACGGGACCGAATTCATTTGGAATCTTTGTTATCTCTAAAATTAGGAACCAAATAACTGACTTTTTTTTAACGAATCTTTAAATAATTCAAAGAGACAACCACATAAATTTTTTGAAAGATTCAAATTCTGGTAAATGTCATCTCATAAGTAACAGGGTCGATTCTGTCGGATATTTGTGAGCTGTACATGTTCTCAGGGTTTAGGAGAATTTGTGCCATAAATGGCCGAGTTTGGACAAAGCAATGTCTGTGAAACTTTTTTCTTACATTTGGAACATAGGGAGGATTCGACTTCGTGCAATTGATAAGGCATTTCCTAGATGTAAAGGTCTGAACGGATTGGTGGGAAGAATGGAGTTCATCTGAATATTTGCCATTGAATCAGTGATAGTGTGGTGATAGTCTTGCAATGAAAGTGGCGGGAAAGGTTGAAGTGTAGAAAATAAGTCTTCCTTATACAAGGTGAATGTTGATCAGTTTCAAACGAAATATGATTGACTTTTGGAAAGGTAAAGCTTGGCGGGAAAGTAAGATAATTAATAGCGCGACTGAATGAAACGTTCATTCACCTAGCATCTTTAGCTTTTTTACTTTATATATAGATTATATGTGAAGCCTGGAGTGAACTTGAAACCCAACAGACGTCCAAAGTGTGGAGCCTCAATAAGAGTGGAACCATTTATTGACTCGGAAAGTCTCAGGATCTGATAATGAAACAATAATAGCTTGGTTTTTTGAGTTTTGAAAAGTAGAAACCTGTTAGTTTGAGTCAGCGTGCATTGAAATCATGTTCTTCAAATGACGGAGATGAAATGAAAGTGGATTCTGAGACGACTCCAGCCATAATAAGGCTGGAGTCGTCTCAGAATCTGGATAGTTATAGTGAAATGATACAAACTTCCTTTTTGAAGGATTGAATGCTGCGACCCAACCCAGTTATTGTAAGTAAACAAAACTATTACGTCCTCACTATTTACATGGTGTGGACTATTGTCCTTAACTTTATTGTCATGTTTACGACGTTTCGGGTCGTTGTACGCTCTGGCTTTCTTCAGGTGCTAAGAATTTTGAACCGAACCCTTTATTTCGACCATTGGTGTATATCATTCTTATTCCATGTGCGATGCCACTTCTGGTAGCCAAGTAGTTAACTTCACTCTAAGTTATTTGTTCACCACTGCTGTAGCCTGGTATTGAACTCACAACTCATAGTTAATAAGTGTAAGTACTACTTAATCCCAGAAGTATCTACAAATATTGTTAGTTCTTCATTCAGTTAATCAGAACTGAGTCAGAGTTAAGATCAGCTGCAAGGCTTCTATCTTGGATTTTGGAAGTGTGTCTCTAGCGATTAGAATCTGAGGTGACAACTTACGATCCGATCAGTAATGTTTTCTTTTCAGATAATGGATATCGACTCGCAACGAGAGACACGAGTTCGAATTCCAGTAGTATTCATTGCATTCACTTACCCTCAAATACCCTTGGGAAAGGTATTAATCCGCCTCTTCCCTTCAGCTATGGGTCAAATAATAGGACAGATTAGATTCTATAGCCTTGGTTGGCAACAAATCTACCGCAAAATGTAATGGCAACCTACTGCGGGAAAATTCTCTGCGAAGTCAGTCTCTTTCGAGACATTATCGCCCAAACGTGTATCACGTATGACATTTAAGTGACTGACCCCACTAACCTTTTAGAGCAAGATTTGGAGGAGAGATCAGCTGGAAGCTGATTATCTTTTTTAGGGGGAGGGAGAAGTGTTTCCCCTAAGAGTAGTATCATACGCATAGATGCTTAACAATGGTCTGAGAATGCGCTTTTGGCAGATCGCTAAAAATGAAACAGAGTAGGGAAGAGGAGAAATCCTTGGAGACGTCTTCATCGCCGCGGCAAACTAGTGTGCTGCGCCATCCTCTTAAGTGTGCCGCAAAATATTGTCACGGTAGAAATGGTACGGTATTAATATTTGAAATTGGCCACCATTTCTAGTAATCGAGGGCTGTATCAGTTTTATTGCAATTTACTACTTCATAATTATGTGAATTAGGCTTCACAACCACCAAATAACAGCTTGTACAGCGGGACTATTTTGAGGACCCTAGATGTTATGCCAGGATTTGTCATCGGAGGCCACAATTTGGACATCATAAAATACGCAGATGATACAGTGCTCATAGCAGATACGGAACGAAAACTATAATACCTCCTACAGAAGGGAGATGAAGAGAGTGGAAGAAAACCGAATTCATGGTCATCAGCAAAAAGGAGCAACCCCAAATACCAAATACAGGTGGGGTAGACTAAAATCAAGCACGTACAAAAATTCAAATACCTGGGAAGTGTTCTAACAGAAGACGGAAAGTGCAACACAGAGATTTGAAGGCGGACTGGCATGGCGAAGGACTTTTCCAGAAGCTGAGTAGAGTATTAAGAGACAGGAAAATTTCGCTAGAAACAAAGAAAAGAGTACTGGCTTGCTATGCGATATCAGTTCTTCAATATGGCAGTGAATGCTGGACAATATCATCAAATATGAAAGAAAAACTTAAAGCAACTGAAATGTGGTTTTACAGAAGGATGCTGCGAATATCATGGATTAGGCATGTGAGTAATGATGAGGTTTTGGAAAGGATGGAAACAAAAAGGAGATTAATACTGAGCATCAGGAAGAGACAGCTAAAGTTCCTGGGACATGTACTGAGGAAGGAGGGCTTGGAGAACTTGATACTAATAGGCCAGATAAAGGGAAAAAGAGACAGGAGAAAGCAGCGGATAACATATTTAAAGAGCCTGATCAGGTGGATGACAGAATGGGGTTTGTGTGTTGTGTAACAAGAGAAAGCTTGCTAAGTGCTACCAGGGATAGGGAGACGTGGAAAGCCATGATCGCCTACGTCCTGAAAGGACAAGGTACATAGAAGAAGAAAGAAGAACCCTAAATAACTCAAGAAAAAACGAAGACGACGCTCAACTGAAGAAGAAATGAGGGCCTGCATATTGCTAATTCGAGAAAACACTGAAGAAATCGAAAAAAAAAAACCCCACCAGGCGCAGGTTTCACACTAAACAAGCTGCACACATCGTTGAATAGAAACATTGAAATAAAGTAAGTTCATATTTGTGAATTTCAAAAAATCAACTTGTTTTGTTTCGTAACATTTAAATGTACACCCTTTAAAAAGGTTGCTAAGGTTGCCGTGATGTTTAAATTTGTTCCTAAAAAGGGTGAGAAACAATGGTCTACGTTTATAGTTTGAGTAACAAATTCAAACAAAATGAAATACTTACGGCACCCTTATCATCGATTAACTCTAATTCAGAAGATCTGTTCAAGTCGCCCCAGTTTTCAATGTTGCTGGTGATGTCGCCTTCCTTGAATTCGCTCTCGTTTTCGCAATTCTTAGCCCAGATCTAAAGAAAAAGAATAATCAGATTATATTTTTGTAAATTTCTCGTTTCACACTTTCATTATACACGACCATTAACTCAAATAAATAATGGAGCATGTTTCGATTGCGATTTTGAAAGACGTAAGAAAAAACATATGAGGGACACTGTCTACATTTAGTGCGAAAAAGAAAGCAAATATATTATTGATAATCAGAAAGAAGAGTGGCTTACAGCGACATCGGGCTGGAGGACCAGTTCTCGTTTGATTGCCGAACTTAAGCAATACCTAGCCTAGTCAGTACTTGAGATAGGGGACTTCCTGAGAACACCGCGTACTGTAAGCGAAAACCTGATAGAAAACCGGTTTGGCATGCTAGCTGGCAACATCAATCCGCAAAATCTTACTTGCTATAGAAACCCCAGCAGAAACGCTTAGTGCTTTTGAGACCTGAGGTCCTATATTCCTAAGTGAAGTCGACGGGAGTAGGGAGATACAAATAAGTATTAATAATGAGAGAGTGATATAAAATTTTATATTTTTGTTTTTCATATATACTTAAGATTTATCTTGTAATAGTCAAACCTTTGGAATAAATCGTTTTTACGGTAAGTTCCGAAGATTTACGAAATGGATTAACAACTTACATATTTTAACTTATTTGTTTGAACATACTTCTTTTTTTCATAGATACTCGCATTTGAGTAGATAATTAAACAGTATACTTATGTATATACCTATCACCCTGAATATTTTTTAGAAGTTTTGTTATGAAAATATGTGTTATTTGACAGGATTCGAACCTTCGACCCTTAAGAAGACAGGGAAACTGTCAATTGATTTGACGCATCTTAGACCGATTGACCAAACTTTTGACAAAATTTCTAAAAAATATTCAGGCTAGTATATATATATATATATATATATATATATATATATATATATATATATATATACTGTTTCATTATGAACACTATCTATTAAAATGATAATGTTCAAACAAATAAATTACAATAAAGCATTTTTTATTTAAAATACTATGTTATAATTATGTGTAAATATTCATTAAAACTTTGTCAATATTTAAATCATTCCATTTGTACTCTGTTGTTTCTTTAAATATTGGCCGTCGTTTCATAATATTATTTGTTATTGCAGTATTTTTTAGAAGTGTTTGAGCTCAAATATTAATGCAATTTTAAGGATATCTTAAGGCCGTGAAAATCTCAAACAATGAGTGAATAACTCATTATGATAAGAATTATGACTCACAAGAAAATTCAAACCCTAAGAATACCTTGAAGTTTTATGTGGTACAAAAGCACAATTGAATGTGTGTCTCAACAGGCCGTTTAAAGATCGCATACGTGAACAGTAGAACGAGCTGATGGTTAGCGGGAAAATGACATTCAGGCTACCGTAATCAGTCAGTCAGTTAAGTGCCATACGATATACATGCTTGGGTGGTCATGTCTGGAAAAAAACATGACTGACTAGGCAGATGATTTTCCCGCAGTAGGTTGCCATTACTTTCTACGGTAGACTGGTTGCCAACCAAGGATCTAGAACTATTGCGGTTTAGCCCATAGCTAAAGGGCATTTAGGAGTAAGTAAATACAACTAATTCAAGTGCTCTCTGATTTCTCGTTCCGAGCTGATATCCACCGCACGGCAATGCACATCCTATGTAATAGCCTACCGAAAACGCAAAACCCACCCACACATCAGGTATTGTAGGCTGAGGGAGTTAATTTACAATATTTCTACACCGTTTTTATTAGAAACTAGCAGTATATCCCGGCGTTGCTCGGGTGTAATGAAAGCTTTAAAGCTAATCCATGGTCCTGGAGCTCAGACTCAGCCTAAAGAATATTTGTGTGAAGTTTGGTGAGAATCTGATAAAAATTGTGGATTTGTATAAAGGACATGCAGACAGATAAACAGACACACACACAATCATTGCCTTTTATATATATATATATATATAATATCGATTTTCTGTACTATTGTAAGAACTGCAATAAAATAATACAAAAATACAGAAATACAATGTTTACAATGTTTACTAAAGACAGGAAATTGTGGGAACTAAGATAGCCCACACTTTTGTTTTGATTGGAAAGTTAACAGGAAATTGATCAATGGATTCTAACGAGCACCAAGGAAAAAATCACTTACCCTGATACTTTGTTCCGCACCGAGTGCATGTTCATTTTCAAAGACGAATTCATAACTGACTTCTTGTGTAGACTTGGTTGCAAGTAGTTTTCGAATCAGTTTCCATCCTTTCAAATTCACCGTCTATTTTGAAATAAATAATATATATATATATATATATATATATATATGCGCACAAAGAGAGGTGTCTGGAAATCTTGAATTTAAAATTATTTTTAAAAAGATATGTTTTGTGCATATATTCTGGCCGATTTCATTTAGTTTCTTTGTGTCTAGATTTTTATCATTTTTGTTATTTAATATATTTCATTGTGATAATAGAAGATCTGTCAAGAAAATTCAAACGTTATCAAAACCTGGATGCAAATTTACTCTAGATGATCTAGTAATTAAAACACTTTCTATGCATTTTCGTTTTAGTAAATTGCTTTGTTTTTTAATTAAAGTGGCTTTTTTATTCGGAATTAATTATTGTCAAAATGCTATTTTATAAAAAATTCCTTTTTCTTTTCATATGATCTTTTATTTGAATTACTTGAGGTTTCCCCTATGTATTTGTTGCGGTAATGAATACAGGAAAACCCTGTTTCAAGTTTTAGCTTATTATTTTGTATAGTATTAAGTATTTTATTGTTTTAGAAGTACAACCTTGTGCAAATTAATTGAAACAAAACTAATAATGTCTTCTTAGGATCTTTCACACTTCCTTTGATTACGTATACGTTGTCTCTTAGCGTTGTTTTTTCTTGCGACCGCATTTTCCTTTACGTTTTAGATTAATAGATGCAGTTTGTTTCTTCGCCTTGATGACACGACTGACAGTTGAAAGGGTGATACCAGCAATATACGCGATTTCTCTGTAAGGCTTGCTAGTGTGAATAGCGTAAAAATTTTCAAACGTTTACATGGAGCAAGGTGCACCAATTGAAAGCAATGGTTGTAAGACAACTAATCGACATTCGAGACAATAGTGTCTGGACGTGATAAAAATCTGATCCAATCACGAACAATGCAATATTTTTCAAGATCAAACAAATTTTATCATATATCTCGAAAATATATTCATATTACTGCAAACTACTCCAAATAACTTAATCTGATAAAAAAAAAGAAAAGAAATTGATTACACCCTGTCACTTCAGTGGGTTTAAAATTGATCGTATGGTGAAAGAAATAAAAATAAAGCAGTTGTTTCAATTAATTTGCACAAGGGTGTAGTTGTATTAAATTTTATGTTCAGCTTATATTGTTACTTGGAATTATAAGAACTAGAGAAGCTACAAAACAGACATAAGAAGGGCAGTCTATTTCCAACTGAAGCAGAAAATCTACTCTCGTCATCTACTCCACGGGTGTAAACCAATGACAAAGAGGCTCAGCTTTCATTAGAAAAAGCTCTCTACATTCAGTCGAATTATTGAAGAACAAAGTTCCTAGTCAGCGTCCGTTTCTGTGGTGCAGCCACCTTAACAACTTCGGACATTGGCTCTCCCAACCCTGCCTTCTCCTGGCCTCAATGATATCTAATCGTTCTGGTCCTGCCTGAATCGTCTTCGAACACTTGTTGGTCGTTGCAGAGCCAACCTTCATAAACGGGGATAGGCCACCAATATTGATCTGAACCGCCAATGCGGGCATTTACAAACTTGCCCCAATTTTGAAGCATACTTAATCACCTTGAAACCGTAACACTCCAGGCAAAGGTCAATAAGATAAAGCAAAAAGACAAGAATTTCTAAGAGCTACAAAGAAGAGGATGTTGTAGAGAGCCATAGTTATCCATCTCTTGAAGATGCACGGCACACAGAAAAAGAAAACGTTGTAATTAAATTATGAATAAACAAACCAACTATATATATATTATTAGTTAAATTTTAAAAACAAGGAAAGGTTTTACTGATTTAACTTACAGATTCTGATCGTAAAGCACTGGTGTTTTCAAGGGTAACGAAACGGCCTTTGTTGTCAACCTCGGCGATAGAAAGAACACCTTTGGAGGAACGTTGCGTAGTGATGCGAATCTTTGAGGATGATATATAACCTAAAAAATGAATAACAAAACTGAGTGAAAGATAGTCTATTGTAAAGTATGCAACTAAGAAACGTCCTTCGAAGTCAGAAGGGACCGGGCCCTTTTCTTACTAATTTCCTAATCTATGTACCATCTCTTATTCTTTTTTTCTTTTAGGATGTTGGCAATGGATAACATATTTGAAAGACCTAATCAGGTGGATGACGGAACGAGTATTGCATGGTGTAACAGGAGAAGGCATGCTCAGAGCCACCAGGGATAGGGAAACGTGGAAAGCTATGATCGCCTACGTCCTGAAGGGACAGGGCACATAAAAGAAGAAACGCAAAGAATACAAACTTGAACACAGGTTAATAATCCAGGAATACAGTTAAATTCTTGGAGATTGTAGCTGTCAAATCCCGTTTTTTTTTTTTTATTGCGCGGCGGACAAATCCCCTGTGGTATACAAATAGTAGCAGGTAGTACAATGAACAAACGTACTGGTTGGGACCCACCACCATAAAGAAGCACCCGCAACCAAAAGGATTAATGGCATGCAAAGTCCGAAATAGTTTGGGAAATCAGACTTAAAGGATCTGTATTTACGTTCTTACGAGTTGATTAGTATTTGTCTAAATAAATGATTTTTTAGACGTGTTTTCAGAATCTCAATTTATAGTCTATAAATGTTGAGTTGTGCGGTAATAAATACGAACAACAGAAAATTATATTAAAATTATATTACGGAAGAAAATAGTATTTACAAAGTTATTAATTGTACGTCTCTTCATACGATGTAGAGTCCGATTATAATCACTTCCGGTTGACTACCGGAAGTATCCGACTGACTTGTTAGCACAGTTCCAATCACTCTAGCACCGAGGTCTTGACACTACCACTATTTGTAGTGCATGGAATAGTTCATATATCATTAAAATGGTGGGGAGCGCCCTAACAATAAATATATATCTGCTCTGGTGCTCCTGCTATTTATGTCGACAACATCCAAAGAACGATCTGCAATGTAATCGGACCTGACTTGGCATCTCGACTTCAGTCACTTTCTCACCGCCGTGACGTGGCTTTTTCTGTCTGCTGTACAAATATTTTCATAGCAACTGCTCTGACGTGCTTTTTTTTACCTGGTTTCTCTTCCACGTGATTTTAAGTGTGCTACTAGATTGGCATCTAGGTCCCACCCATTTACCGTTGAAATAGTTAAATATTACTAATACTTCCACTCCAATAGTTTTTTCACGTCCTTCCCTTCTGAGGAGCTTCCTTCTGTTTACTTGCTTCCCTGATAGCTACAAAGTCTAAAAATTTAAATGTATTGTAAATTGTCATCTTCTATCTTCTTGAATCTCATTCATCTTTTATCCTTTCTTCAATACCTCCTGTACCAATTTTTTTTCTCACTGTGTAACCCCCTGCATGCTAGTGGCAGTCCCGTTTTGCTTGGTGTGAAATGATTAAAAAAAATCCTGTTTGTTTTTCAGGTCTGAAGATGGCTTTTTTTGTAAATCATCAGTGACCCTGTGTGTGGCTTCACACCCAAATCTGGATACGCAGAGCCAGGAACAGTAGGAGGTTGTGATTAATTCACAAGTTGCGTAGCCAATCTGTTCTTTTTGAGAAGCAAGTTTTCAAGGCTGGGTTTCCTTGCATATATTTGGAGTATAATATCACATCAACGCGATCGTTCAATCGCATAATCCTTTACTTGCTTTCGTCTGAACTTGCACAAGTAGAGTTTAGACTTGACTGACTGTTTTCACCGATTCTTTGCCACATAGCCTCACTCCGTACAACAGGTTTCACAGGATTCAAAATTTCAAGGTTAGTATGGTACAGCCTAGAACTGTGGATCCGATATAGGTTCCATTTCAATCGAATGGATGTCTTCCATAAATGTTATCTTTGCGCGATTTCTGGCTATACTTTTGACAATACGGTGTTCAATGGCGATCTTCTCAAAAAATGCAACACTGGCAGAATTGAGACTTTCCTGATGCAGTCACAACTTCTCAAGGCTGGTCATATTGCAAAGATGATTCAAGACAGAATATCTAAGATCCTCATCAATAGCCATCTTGACAGTGGACAAAGGACAGTTGGTCGGCCATGGCTCAGGTATAAAAACAAGCTAAAGAGTAACCTCCCAGCTGTCAATGTACCTCATACTAACTTCGATCGAGTTGCCCTGGAGAGATATTTGCACCAGAGTGGTATCAGAAATTTTGAAATCAATCGTATTGACGGCCTATGAGATAAAAGACAACAGCGAAAAGCATCAGTAAATATTTTTGTTCCGAGGTTCTCGATGTTGCACAATATGTGAACTTGTATGCAAGTCACTATAGAAAATTAAGTGTCACATACGACACAAACATACAAACTGAATGACGTTATAGGATCCTCATACACCGAATGCGACGGATGAGTTCACCACACACACACACACACACACACACACACACACACACACACACATGTACACAGACACATAGAATTAATGCGTAGAAGTTTTTTTCAGTCTGATGAAAATCTTTTCAATTTTCTGAAAAAAGATTGAAAAGATTCAGCAGACTGAAAAAAATCTCCAAGGATCATAACGGTGCATTCACGAAACTTTGAAGTCGGAATGATTCTGCTCAGTTAAGTGACAAACATCTCTACATTAATCCTATCAACGTTCTATCTCTATATCGATATTGAGCACTTCACGACAAAAAATGCTTACTAAAATACCTTTTTATCATTAAACCACTAAAAAAAAACCCAACGATCTTGGCACTATGCATGATCACAACTCAACACTATATATATATATATATATATATATATATATATATATATATATTGTATATATATACATATATACAGTAATTTCTAAGGTAGTGTTGTTTTTTTATTCTTTATCTGATATTATTTCTCATTGCTGTAAATGTAAATTTTAGTGTTAATAATCTATATTTGAACAATGTAGATTGCGTTGGAGAGGCTTAATATTAACATCGTGGTCTACAGTAGGGTTAGAACATGTGCCCCCACTTCGTAGGGGGAACTACGGTTTGCCCCAACTTCTTTTAAACAACTCGTCCAAGGAGAATGTCAAAGCCCAACAAGGGCCACAAAGAGTAAGTACTGTTGTTTCATTTTGATAATCTAAACTTATTTATAAATGGAACGTTGTGTGTGTGTGTGTGTGTGTGTGTGTGTGTGTGTGTGTGTGTGTCCGTTACCTATAGACTACGAAACGGCTGAACCGATTTTCTTGAAAATTTACACAGTTGTACTATAAGCGAGTGTTCTTAGCTAGGTTTTGTGTCGAGGTACCCCTGATAAATATCGAAAATCGATAATCTAAAAAATCGTGTTATAGAAGGAATGGTCCGATTTTAATCAAATTTGATACACTCATAGACAAAGACATAAGAAACGATATTCAGAAGTTTCAAGGTTGCAGTTTTTAAAATATTGCAGAAAATCGATAATTTATTTATATAAAAGGCAAGATACCTGGTCTGATCAAAATCAGTTTTTCAGCCCTTTTATTTTAGTTTTTGCTTCGGGTTTGGCTCTAAGTAGGTATAATTGTATTTCTTAGTCTCAGCCATGATACCATTTACTCAGAGGAATTATTTAGCCTTCAAAATTCAGTTTACGACGAAAAAAATTATTTGATATCGATACCAGGAAATCAAAATTTGACTTACATCCATTCATTTTTCTTTCAGTCTACGGTTTCGCTTTAACTGGAAACAATTATTGCTTTTAGTCTTTCGTGCCAACGTCCAAAGAGTCTGAGCTCCAGTACCATGGATTAGTTTTAAAGCTTTCATTATACCCGAGCAACGCCGGGTTATACTGCTAGTGCTGCATAGATTGTCAAATGGCGTAGAATACGGGGAAAAAGGGAAAATATCGCATCAAAAACCTTTCCGAAAGTGAAGTGTAATGTGATTTGATCAGAAATGGTGTAGGCCCACTCATTTAAAAAACTTCAATCCAAATTTAAAAAATAAACGGATATATTCGTACCATTTATTTCTTTTGATATTTATAGAGGAAAAAGGTTCCCTGCTCTCAGGAAGAAAAAAGTCAATTATCAGACATGTGACAATGTAGAATATAACATGATTTACACGTTTGTGCAAATTAATTGAAACAAATGATTTAGTTTCCTTTCTTTCACCATATGATCAGTTTTAGATCCACTGGAGTTACAGGGTGAAATTGATTTCTATTTTTTCTTTAGATTAGGTCATTTGCAGTGGCATGCAGTAATATAACTCTATTTTCACGGCGTATGATGAAGTTGGTTGGCTTTGAAGAATATTGCGTCATCTGTGATTGCATCAAATTTTTATCACGCCCAAATACTATTGTCTCGAATGTAAATTAGTTGTCCTCCGACCATTGTCTACTATGGACGTTACTCCAAGAAAGCGTATAAAAATGTAACGTTGCCCAAACACACGCAAGCCTTACAGAAAGATCGCGGATATTGTTGGTGTCATCCTTTCAGCCGTCAGTCGTGTCATCAAGGCGAAGAAACAACCTTAATCTACCAGCCCAAAACGTAAAAGAAAATACGTTCGAAAGAGAAAAACAACGCCAAGAGACGACGTATACGTGATCAGGGAAGTGTGAAAGATCATAGGAAAACATTATTCGTTTTGTTTTAATTAATTTCACAAGAGTGTAATGAAGCAGCTAAAGGCTGCTTTTTACGTTTTGGGACTTTTGACGCGATTTAGTTTTACGCAGGTTAGGTCCTCAGTTCTGCACAGAGTTGGTTATTTTTGCAGAAAATGTTAAGCTCATTGTTCTGTAGTTTCACTTACTTGAATCACTAACTTCGGATGATTCCACTTTTGAGACAGATTTGCTCTCGGAAATAGCAACCTGGCGGTCTCCTGCTTCTGAGCTATATTCGCTCTTATGTCCAAGCAAAAGTCTGAGGAAGAAAAACAAAAAAATATTATTCAAACTTGTCTCACTCACTGGAAAACGAATTTGAATTAACTCTGTGACACTTGCATTTATGAAGGTTTATAAAAAAAGTCCCTGGGAGTGTTGCTAGTGAGGACAATCCAAACTGTGGATATGACCTGATACCAGGCTGAATTAATGTTATTATTACGATGCCCCGATATAAATATTGGATAGAACAGCTAAAATGTTCCTATTTTCGTTACTATTAAATATCAATTTTGTTGACATTCGCCGCTACACGCGTGTCCTCTGATTATATGTTGCGTATATATATATATATATATATATATATATATATATATATATATATGCTTATGTATGAATATGTGTGTGTGTTCGCCGAACTGATGAATTTTTCTTAAATTTCCTTTTTTAAGGAAACGACCGTTATTTTTATTCGTTTTTTTTTTAGGTCTTTGTGAATCTCATTCGTGTAAAATCCTTTGTAAAATAAAGACATAAGCTGGTGATGGTTCGGCTGAAATAGGCTTATACATCCGATTTACCATGAAATAACGTGTCTGCCTTAATGTTTCTGATATATATATTATAAATTGTAGTTTAGAACATGTACAAATAATCATCTACTACAAAGTGTACATTTTGTTTCGACATTGGAAGGACAATGTCTTATCAGGTAGTGTGAAAAGAAGATGGAAAATTCTTTACCTTATACCTGGGTAGCAGAGGTAGAAAGTTCCTGTTTTCGGTTACTATTAAATATCAATTTTACCTGTTCTCTTCACCTTCCAAGAGTTTTCTATAAGCAGCAATTTCCAATTCCAGTGAGAGTTTAGCGTCCATCAACATCTGTAATTCTCTGATCATTTCTTCCATTTCCTCTTGAAGCTTCACCACTTCACTTGCTCTCATTTCTTTCTCGCTCATCAGTTCGTCATTTACTCTGTCCAGTTGACCGTACAAGCTTTTTACTTCCAGTTTCATTCTCTCGAACTGAATAAAAATAAAAACAATAATAACAAGAAAGTAGACTGTCCAGCGAAAGAGAGAAATGACGCATAAAGAAAAAAAAAGATTGAAAAAGAAAAAGAAGAAAAGCGAAGAAAGAAAGAAAGAAAGAAAGAGTGAAGATGAAGTGAAAGTTTTATACAAAAAAGAAAGAAACGGTGAAGAAAAAAAAAGAAAAGCTGAGAAATAAAGAAAAAGAGAAAGAATATAATTAGGCTGATCAGCAGGTAAAAGATAATATGAATAAGAAGAATAAAGAAGAAAAGCGAAGAAAAAAGAAAGAGTGAAGAAGAAGAAGAAGAAGGAAGAAGTGAAAGAATGAAACAAAAAAATAAATAAAAGAAGAGTGAAGAAGAAAAAGAAAAAATAACTAACAGAAAAAGAAAGAAAGACAATTAGAGTGAAGAAGAAATGAAAGAATGAATGAAATAAAGAATTAAATAAATAAATTAACCGAAAAAAAGCCAGACCAGAAAAAATAGCTAATGGAAGAGAATAAAGATTGAAGAAAGAAATGTGAGTTGAGTAGAAATGGAGACAAAAAGTGAAGGAAAAAAGAAAGAAAGAGGAAGTTAGAGAAGAAGAAAAAGAAAGACACAAAAAGAACAACAATTAATAAGAAAAAAGAAGAAAATAAAATTTAAAAATCAGTAAATAACAAAAAAAAAAAAAACAGAGGTAAAAAGAAAAGAGAAGAAAACGAAGAAGAAAGAAAGGAGAAATGGAAGAAAGAAGAGAAAGACATAGAAAAAAAAAAGAAAGAAGTGAAATATGGCCAAAAAAGAGTAAAGGAAAGAAGAGACAAAAAAAAAACGAAGACGAAGAAAGAGGTGAAAGAAGAAAGAAAAGAAAAGTGGGGCAAAGAAGAGGAAAATGGGAGAAATCTAAGCAAAAGAAACATCCTAGAAAGAGGGACGAAGAAGAAGAAGAAGAAGAATTAAAATGTTTGAAGAAGAGAAAAACATTGAATGAAAAAACTTGAAGTCATGAAGGGAATGGTTTTAGAACTTCAAACATCAGTTAAGAGAATCATCAGTAAATAATAAAAATGGTCTTACCTGACCCTCGAGTTCTTTAATTCTCATGTCCTTCTGAGACAATTCAGTTCGGTATTTTCTGGATTCATCCTTGGAATACACAACGCTGCGTGGTTTGGCTTTGGCAACACTTTGACTGATTTGTATCAACTGGATGGGTTAAAATAAAACAGACGAAACAAAGAAATAAAGTACGAAATAAGAGACACGAATTAAATAATACATAAACCTAGGAATATACGCGTAAGTAAATATAACGAACCCAGTTGTAATTGGAAAACGGCTCTCCGATTAACAGCGATTAGACCCACTAGGGTTTTTCCGTCCCCATTTGATTGGGTTACCTAAAATTCATAAACATGGTGTCCTATCATAGGATCGCTAGTTGGCTTTCAACAATGCTACAACCAGTTTTGTTGCACTTTAGTTTATTCCGTGTTAAAGATTCCTTTTCGTTTGTGTAATCTATACACACTTTCTCCTCCACTAGTTGTTTCATGTGTTCTTTTGACATCTGTTCCTTGTTTACCTGTGTCCTCTTGTCTGAGACAATAGAGATTCGCTGTGATATGTTGTATCGTTCCTCATTGTCTCCTCTGGATTTTATGAGTGTGTATTTGTTGATTTTATGAAGTTCGCATCCTCGTCTGTCGAATTTAGTTTTTATAATATCATTTATCGACAAACTGACGGGGTCGTGCTGGGATCGCCTTTGGGTCCTTAGTTTGCTAATATTTTTGTCAGTTTTCACGAGGCTTTATTATTTACTCGTATTGATCGTCCTTTAATGTATCATCGTTGTGTTGATGATACTTTTTGCCTTTTTAATAATGAGGGCGGAGCCGACTCATTTCTCCCCGTATTAAATTCTGTCCATCAGTCCTTAAAATTTACCGTAGAAAAGGAGTCTAATTGTCGTCTGTTTTTTTTTAATGTTTTAGTCCATAAAAATAACGATGGCTTTTCAGTATTCAGTATTCAGGCTAACTTTTCGGGTAGGCTGAATACTTATATATATATATATATATATATATATATATATATATATATATATATATACGTTGAGACTCTTTCTGTCCACGTCAATGAAAAATTAATTTAATTAGAATACTGACTTTCAGAGCTCTTAAAATTTGTTCTAATTACTCCCTCTGCGGTGAAATGGATTTTATTAAGATGGCACTCTCTAAAAATGGATATCCTTTGGACATTTTGGATTCCATTATGTGTGATGTCATTAACAGTTTTTATAAGGCTAAGCCACAGGTTGTTAAAGAATGTCCGATTTATTTACTTCTTCCTTATTACCAAATGTTATTTTTCTGTCAATTTTCGAGTAATATTTTTTTACTCGACCAATGCTTTCTTGAATTCGCAAGGATATTTTGCCACCACATCACGTTAATTCTGTTGTTTATAAATTTGAATATATTTGTTCTACATAGGTAGAACATCTCAGCGTTTGGATTATAGAATTAAACAGCATTTACTCCCAGAATTTTGAATCCGCTGGCAAGTAGCAGTCAGCTGGTAAATACATCCGGGTCATGCTATAAATAGCAGGGAACGTGTTGCTGGATTGAGTGCCGACTGTTTTTCAATATAATCTAAGTCGCACTCCGCATATCATCTAAAAGCTGTGGAGTCCATTTACATCAAATCTCGCAAGCCTTCTTTCTGTAAGCAGAGAGATTTCTTGTTGGGTTTGAATGTGGTTGTACTTTTTTCTTTTGCATATATTGTCTTTTTTTGTCTCTCATTAGAATTTTATTTTATTTTCTAAGATTAAATTTCCCAGAAATTAAACTTGAATAGATCTGGGACGAAACCGGTCGTTTATTTTAGTTCTTAGTGTATAGAATATCATAAAAATTCCGCTTATTCTTTGCTGTTATTAAATTTTGTACCACGAAGAATCTTTTCATATTATATATATATATATATATATATATATATATATATATATATATATATATATATATATATAATGTTAAAGCGAGAGAGAACATAATCTGATGCTATCATCACTTTGAGCAAGTTCCGTACGCTGAATTCCTCGGGTTTACATATATATATATGTGTGTGTGTGTGTGTTGACTCAGAAGGTTCAAGTATTTGCCTGAAAACTCACCTGGCTTTCGTAACGACTTGACATTTCTTGGGAAATATCGCCCAGTCTTTGTTCGTATTCTTCTCTCAGTTCCTTCATGCACCTTGTGAGTTCATCACTCCAGGCGTCACGGACATTAATTCCTGTCTCGTCTTCCTTCGACAACATCGCCTTGTATTCTTTTATTTCCTGTAATAATAAAACAAATAATAACGAGCAATGGCGATTCACAGTTAGTTTCTTAAAACCTAAGTATATTAGAAAAATTGGTTCGACCTTCTCTAATTCGATACTCCGTTAGAATAAATAAAATTCCTTAAGACTGAAAGCATCATCATAATGCTTTCACTCTTAAGGTGTTAAGGTGTTGTGTTTATTCTTCAAATAACACCCACCCACACACACACACACACACACACACACACACATATATATATATATATATATATATATAATGTTTATTTAAAATTTAATGTTTTAAAATTTAATATATATATAATGTTTATTTAAAATTTATAACATAAGTATATTATAACCTCACCGCAAAGCTAAGTAGCTCTTTTGTTTCAATACTTTTTGTGTCTTGTCAATTGTGAGATGAAGAGTTATTGCATAGGTACCAAGCACACACACACACGCACACACACACACACACACACACACATATATATATATATATATATATATATATATATATATATATATATATATATATATGCATAAGTATTAGCAGAACAAACACAACTCCTGATCTGTAAAGACAACTTTATAATGCTTTCATTAACTTCTAGAATATTCATATTTATGTAAACTGATATACATATAACCATATATATATAAATAAGTAGATATATGTAAAAATAAAGATATCTATCTATCTATCTATCTATCTATCTATCTATCTATCTATCTATTTTTATATTTATATTTATATATACAAATATTTATTTATTTATATATATATTAATTTATATATGTTTATATTTAATTATATATATACAGTTATATGTATATCAATTCACACACACACACACATATATATATATATTCGTGAAGTTTAATGAAGCCATTATAAAAATGTTTTTACAGATCAGGGGTTGTGCTTATTGTACTAATACCTATATATATATATATATATATGTCTCTGTATATATCAGTATGTATTACATGTAGGGAAAAAACTACTATTTTTTTATAATCATTTCAGCCCAAGCAACGAAATACTACCACTGGTGCGCTAGGGGTTACATAAGAGAAGAGTGAAGAGAAAAGTAAGTGGTATGGAGGAATGGCTAAGAGAAGGATGTGTGAAGGGAGCTGCATGAGAGTAAACTGAAAAAGAAGAAGAACAAGATGCAAGGGTTGTTTGGAAAGGGATGCGATTCAAAGAGATAAAAGATGGCAATTGACATTGCATTTAAATTTTTGGAGATTGTAGCTGTCAGGGAAGCAAGTATACGGAAGGATGTTTCATAGGCGGGAAGTGCGAGAAAAGAAGCTGAGAGAGTAAAAGTGGCAGTTACATTTGATCGGTTTCACTGTAAAAGAGTGAGACCTAGTTGACAGTATAGTAGCTTGAGTAAATTCATGTAAAGGGTGCACTAGGATGCTAAGCTCATCAGGTTAGAAGCCGTAAAAGTATTTGTAGGAGATACAGAGTGAAGATACGTCGATGCGAAAGTGACTGGAGTTGAGCTACCAGGTCTGGATCAATTACATTACAGATTCTCTTTTGCATTTTGTCAAGAACCCCGAGATGAATAGCTGGAGCGCCCGCCCAGATATAGCAACAGTATTCAATGCACGGGTGAATTGTAGATTTGTAAATGTAGAAGATGGATTCTGACGAGAAATATTTTTTGGCACGACACATTTAAGCAAATTTGTTAGGAGTAGATGCAGCAGTTGATTCAATGTAGTCTCTCCAAATGAACTCAGTTTTGCTCGCAAGGCTTAAATATGTTTTAGAAATTTTGTTAGCAAAATACGTGTAATTCGGCAGAGTTTGAACTCGCGACCTCTTACAACACAGAGGAAATCGTCAGTCATGCCGATGACAGATAGAAAAGTTTTTCTATCGCGGTTAAATGAGAGCAGTTTTGTGTTGGAGGCGTTAACATTTTTTATTTTGATTTTTTTATCGTTTCACTCCAAGCAAGACAGTACCACCACTGGTGCGCAGAGGGCTACATAAGAGAATAGTGAAAGTTTGAGCAGGAGGAGAGCGAAGAGAAAGAACCAGTTACAGGGGATGTCGGAGAAAGGGCAAGAGAAAGATGGGAATAACAGTGTGAAGACAATTGCGAGGGTAGAGAGAGAGAGAGAGAGAGAGAGAGAGAGAGAGAGAGAAAAGAAAAAGAAAAAAGATATACGGAGTGATGTAGAAAGGACCGGAGTCAAGTGGATAAGAGATGGGAATTGAGATTGCATTTAAATTCTTGGAGGTTGTCGCCGTCAGGAAAGCAAGTATACGGAAGGGAGTTCCACAGGCGGGAAGTGCGAGAAAAGAAACTGATAGAGTAGAATTGTCGCCTGCATTTGGTTGATCAAACTGTAAATGGGTGGGACATTATTGCCTGTCTGGTTGCACTAGTAAATTCTTGTGGAGGGGGCACCAGTGACATATGTTCGTCGGAGCAGAAGCCATGAAAGTATTTGTAGAAGGGACAGAGAGAAGCCACATCCTGCCGGTGAGAAAGTGGCTGGAGTCGAGCAGCCAGGTATGGACCGATCACATTACAGATTCTCTTTAGGGACGCCTAACCATATATGACAACAGTATTCTATGCACGGTCGGATGGTTGATGTGTATACGTGCAAGATGGATTCAGGCGGAAAAAAACTTCCTGGCCCGACACAGTAACCCAACCTTCCTATCAGTGGATTTAGCTATTGACTATAAGTCATTTCCTGCCTTAGTTAACTACTGTTATTTAGTGGGAGAGGAAAAGTTAATATATATATATATATAAATAAAAATTTATTTGTTTGAAATTTATTTTGAAACGACACAGGTATTTGAGTACATACTCTGTTTTTTTTTTTAATTAAACAGTACATTTATATATAAGTACCGGCCTAAATATTTTTGAGAAATTTTGTTAGCAAAATATGTGTAATTCGGCAGAGTTTGAACCTGCGACCCCTTACAACACAGCGGAAATCGTCAATTTATTTGACGCGTCTTAAACAGCTCAACCACGAATAATTTCCCGACTACATGAAAATTATATTAAAACAGGGCATTTTAACCTGGGGTCCATGAATGA
The DNA here is from genome assembly GCA_037127315.1 of Ascarosepion bandense. Taxonomy (NCBI): domain Eukaryota; kingdom Metazoa; phylum Mollusca; class Cephalopoda; order Sepiida; family Sepiidae; genus Ascarosepion; species Ascarosepion bandense. The sequence goes on along the minus strand of JBBBDQ010001462.1, from coordinate 8,058,844 downwards.
TTTTCATGTTTCAATTGTTTCAATCAAAAGTTTCCCACTGGAAAAAATATAAGCAAGTGCATCCTGATACTGCTTGAGAGAAAACGCACCCAGTCACTACTTACTGCTAGGCGTGTGTTGACTTGTTGTCAGGTCCATATTAGCCATATAAATGTGTTTCATCAACTTCTGTATGACCGCTATCTTTTTCCGCTCCATAAGAGCAAGTGATAATTCTCATTTTCCACGGTTTTTCACGGCTTGCTTAACTTCTCACAGACAGGTGAGGATTAACTGACCACAATTTCTTTTAAGTGTGGTTGGTTGAAAAGTGATATATGTGCCGTGTGAAAAAATCCACATGCAATGTTTGTGGAAAAACCAAGCAAATTGGATTTCCGGTTCCTTCTAAAGTTTGCTTCATTTCTATATTCATGACTCCAAATCAAAATACCCAAAGATCTTTAAGTTCCGAAGATGTTTTAAAAGAAGATTACCTTTGTATTGGGCATAAGAAATCAGGTTTAATGAACATTGATAAAAAAAAGTATACTTACAGCGTCAGTGATGCTTTTCAGGAAATCTAGTTCTTCCTGTAAAGTATCAGCTCGTGATTTTTCAGCGATACGCAGGTTGGTTTCATTTTTCAATTCCTATATCGAAAATAAACGTGATTAATATATTAAAGACCTACTGTTAACAGAAAGTTGTACATATATAATAGGACACCTAGTAAGTATCAAACAGACTAAAACACAACCGTTCACACTATGTTACTCGCATTTTTATGCATAATCTAAACTTATTTATAAATGGAGCTTTTCTGTGTGTGTGTGTGTGTTTATCTGTGTGTGTGTGTGTGTGTGTGTGTGTGTGTGTGTCCGTTACCTATAGACTCCGAAACGGCTGAACCGATTTTCTTGAAAATTTACACAGTTGTACTATAAGCGTCTGCGGGTGTTCTTACCTAGGTTTTGTGTCGAGGTACCCCCGATAAATATCGAAAATCAATAATCTAAAAATCGGGTTATAGAAGGAATGGTCGGATTTTTATCAAATTTGATACACTCATAGACAAGACATAAGAAACGATATTCAGAAGTTTCAAGGTTGCATTTACAATAGTGCAGAAAACCGATAATATATATATATAAATATATATATATATATATATATATATATATATATATATATATAAAAGGCAAAATGTGTGTATGTGTGTGTGTCTGTTTATCTGCCTGTATGTCTGTATTTTTTTTCATCCTTTCATTTTAGTTCTTGCTTTGGGTTTGGCTCTAAGTGGGTATAATTGTAGTTCTTAGTCTCAGCCATGATACTATTTACTCAAAGGACTTATTTAGCCTTCAAAATTCAGTTTACGACGAAAACGAACTTATTTGATATCGATACCAGGAAATCAAAATTTGACTTACATCCATTCATTTTTCTTTCAGTCTACGGTTTCGCTTTAACTGGAAACAATTATTGCTTTTTAGTCTTTCATGCCAACGTCCAAAGAGTCTGAGCTCCAGGACCATGGATTAATTTTAAAGCTTTCATTACACCCGAGCAAAACCGGGCTATACTGCTAGTTTTAGCATAATCGTAAATAGGGCAAAAATAGAAGGAACACTAATGAGGATTAAACTATTGCAGTAGTCAACCGTTCTGCAAGAAGAATGTGCTTACTAACAGCTAAAAATGAAAGTTTATCTTAGTCATGCAGACGGCCAAAATGGAAATTTCTGATATCATTCAGGCACAGGTAAATAGCTCGAAGTTAGCGTGAAGTACATTGGCAGCTCTTTAGCTTGTTTTTATACCTGAGCCACGGCCGTCCAACAGTCCTTTGTCAACTGTAACGCTGGCTATGCACGAGGACCTTAGGTATTCTGTCGTCACTCATCCTTGCAACGTGACTAGACTAGCAAAGTTGCAACTGCATCAAGAAAGTCTCAATTCCACAAATGTTGCATTGTGCCTGAAGGTCAACACTGGACACCCTATCGTCGAAAGTACAGCCACAGATCGCGCTGAGGCAACTAATGCAGGAGACATCCAACTGATTGGTATGGGATATATAGCGGGTTCACGATTCTGAGCCATACAACTGTTGTCAAAACGGCTGCTCTATAAACCCGTGCTTTGGTGTCTAATTTGATACCACTCTCATTCCATTATTTTATATATATATATATATATATATATATATATATATATATATATATAATAAAATAAATTTCGATGTTCAAAACTGTTGAATGATCATTTCAACGTGAAAGCCCTAAGAGAGATTTCACATCTCATCGGGAACTACCACATTTCAAAATGAAATAAAAATGAAATAAAAAAAAGAAATAAAAAAGAAATAAAAATTCACAACCGGAAGAAGTAAAAAATTTACGTCACAAAAAAAAAAAAATCGGTTAGCAATCAATGTCTATTTTTAGATTTTGGACAATTTTACTTTTAGATTGAGTTGTAAGTGAAAAAATGTGAAAATTTGGCTTTGTTTAGCTTTACAAAGGGAAAGGGGTTAACGGATGGAATAGGAAGTGGTGTTTGGTTAAGACGTGGGTTAAACAAAACAGAAAGAGAGGGAGGGAAGGGGTAAGAAGAAGAAGGAAAAAGAAAAGAAAAAAAGAAAAACATTCCATATTTTAGAGACGCTCGATACGTGTCAAACAAAACTAGCGTTTATAAATGGGTTAAAGTATTAGAAAAATATATGAAGCGACGGATATATTTTTCATCTAAATTACTCAAAAAATGAAATTAACCTTGGCATTTCGTTTTAACAGATATATTTACCAAAATTACACAAAAATATTTTGAAATACCAAAGAGTAATTTTGTTCAATTAAAACGTCACTGGCCTCCAGACAACATCGTAATCTCTTGCATCTTTTCTGGACCGATTTCTTCTTTAAGTTATTAAATGCTGCCATAAACCTTGCCTTCAGTTTATTATTCGTGTTACAAGGAGTTTTGCTAGTCTCTTGCTAAACTGTGGCTCACGCATAATAATCAAACGAGTTACATTCTGGGGAGTTAGGCGGCCAAATGTAAGGGGTGATGTGGTCGCAGAGATTGTCTGACAGCCATGACTTGGTTCTGCTGCATGTGTGGCACGGTAAAGAGTATTTTGTTGCCAGTTGCTCAAATGTGACATTTTCTTGTTGAATTGTATCATCGTGTTCTTTTTGTCAAAGACAGTGTCGAACTAACCCTACCATACTGAGCAGTCAATAAAATCAAAAACACACGACGCGCATGCGCAAAATTAAAAGTACAGGGTGTAAACGATAAATTGGCAGTAATTTCAATCCGCAATTTAGGTTTTTTAAAGCGGCATTATCAGTCTGAAATGTTAGTTTCTGTACTCTTTAGAGTCTGAAGTCCAGATTAGCCACCTAAAAATACTAACAAAATGAGTGCCAGTGTAGAATTTAACCATAGAATGGTTATTGCTGAATTGTTCCGCGCCGGGCATAAAACATCTGACATTATCAGAGACACTGGCTATGCTCCTAGGACTGTTTATCGTATTGTAGCAAACTTAAGGGAAGGTAAAGACATGCAAAGGAAGGTTCACAGCCCGAGAAGTGATAAAATCCCCACCAAAAGGTTTGAAATGATCCATTGCAGCAAATCCATCACAGTCAATGGTTGACCAGGCGAAAAAGCGGAATGTAGCCAAAATGACCATTTCTAATGCAGTACGGAAAGATCTTGGGATGAAGTCATATTGCAGACGGTGTCGTAACATTCTTACCGCGAAATCTAAGACCATTCGTAAAGAGAGAAGCCACTTGCTACTCAATCACCCGAAACACCATGGTGGTACCGTTCGCATTTTTGTGGAGAGAAAAAGTTCGTGGTAGACGAAGTCGCCAACTGCAGAAACTCAAGAGTTATCGCCATTGACCCTTCTTGTGTTCCTCCAGTCATGCAGAGTAAACACCCTGTCTCTGTCATGGTGTTTGGAGCTATTGCCAGCGATGGGAAAGTCATGCCCCGTCACTTCATTGAAGTTGGCCTGAAGATCAATATGGCGGAATATCTGAAGATTCTGGAGGAAGTTCTCTTACCCTGGATTAAGAAGAACTATGATCCCAACAAAATGATATTCATCCTGGACTCTGCACCTGCTCATGGGTCAAAAACAGTGCAGACCTTCTTGAAGAGAGAGTTGCCGTTTTTTGTGCCCTCAAATATCTGGCCCTCTAGTTCGCCATATTTGAACCCCTGCGACTATTGGTTATGGGGCGATGTTGAGAAAGTCTCTAATGCTCGCCCCCATAACAGTGTGGCCTCACTGAAGACCTCCGTAAGGCGAGCATTCCGCGATATCAAGAAAGAGTTAGCTGTCAAGGCCTGTCGTGCTTTTAGGGCTCGCATTCAGCAAGTTGTGGACGCAGAAGGTGGACGCATAGAATAAAATGTTTGTATTTAATAAAACAGTTAAATAAACATACGCAAATCTTAAATGTCTTTAAATGTCCCTTCTTTATCAAGTTTTAAAGTCTGAGATCTCAAACTGCCAATTTATCGTTTACACCCTGTATAAAATGGCAATGATGTATACATTACACTATATATATATATATATAAGGGAAAACTCAACACGTCATTTAAATTAGCTATAAATTATAATTAATTTCGATGAGCAAAATTAGCTCATTTCATCAGACCACACAATATTCGTTCCATTCGGTACAACCGAATGGAACGAATATTGTGTGGTCTGATGAAATAAGCTACATAGAAATGAATTATGATTTATAGCTAATTTAAATGACGTGTTGAGTTTTCCTTTATAAATATCATATTGCTTTGGATAACATCCATTGAACCCTCTATATAGATATAACACTTAATATTTTATATTAAGTTGATCTTGTTGGATTATCCTTGCCGTCTACGGACTGGACACACACACACACACACACACACACACACACACACACACACACACACACACACACACACACATGATTGGACATTGAGGTCACAACCGAATGGTGACCTCAATGTCCAAAATAACTGGAACTGAGGATAGATCTCTTAAAGACCTACTGGATCATTCGGATATATTTTTGACCACGTTTAATCGGGAACATATATACATACATACAACTATTTCATATATACATACCTATACACAGTTATATATATGGGTGCATTTATGCCCCTTTATATACACCCGTGCACACTCGCACACACAGACATACATACACACATAGAATATATATTAGAAATATTTTTTCATTTGATGTGTCAATTGTAGCGTTTTTCCTGATATTAGGGTTCGCATTAGCATTCCTAGTTGGCTAGCTTACATATACATAGATATACGCGTATGCGCGCGCACACACGCATACACATATATATACTTAATTTATTTGAAAATAATTTTTAATCGATATTCGTATTTGAGTAGATATTCTGTTTTTAATTAAATAATATGTCTCTCTATATATTTTTACTGGCTTGATGATTTACGAGAAATTTTCTTGCGAAAATTCGTGTCATTCGTCAGGATTCGAACCTGCGACCTCTAACAACATAAGCTAAGTCAACAAGTGATCTATAATTAAACAATAGATTTTTTTTCAAATTTAGATATAGTTTGGTCCGAAGGTAGACTAACGGGAGATAAATTATTCATAATATATGGGGTTTATGTGAATATTTCATAAATATAGAAATAGTCTGGAATAGTTAGACGTAGAGATTTCAATAACAGAACGCTATTCACATTGTTCGGACCGTTATCTTCAACTTTGTTGCCATATTCACAGTGTTCCGTTATGTCATTGAAACTTCGAGCCGAACCCTCTATTTCGGCCACTGTGATCTACTTCCCCGTGCAATGCCTCTCAGTTCCAGTTATTTCCCTTTAGTAACTTAACTCTCCAAGTTTTCTTTACCCCTACTGCGGCCAAGTACTGAACTTACAACTCTTTGGTTCAAGTCACAAGATTACTTCAATCAACGCTTTTATCCAATGGGCCATATGTCCTTGGGGACAACAGTGTTTGTATAAAAGGTTCGACTTGAAATTCCATTCGCCTAGAGAAAACCAGAGCGTTCAATGACCGAAACGTCGTGAATACAATGTTATATATTATCTGACCTCGTGTGTAATTTCATGCACAGGTGTATTTTTATGAACCAGCAAAATGCAAGCTGACTGACAAAAAAATATTTTTTTGAAAATAAAGAACATTGTTTTGAAAAAAAAAAAAACGAATCCCAGGTCATAAAATGTTCAGACAGAAATGTATTTATAGTAAAAAAAATATTATTGCATTCAAGGAATGCAATTGCGTTTTGTGTGTTGATAACCAGCGTAGCTAAGGTCAGATACCTCGAAATTGTTTTGCAAATAATGTGCCTGGAACAAGACGTGTACAAAACGAGATTTGCGTTGTATAGATTGAAAGACAGTTGAGTTTTAGTAAGTAGTCAGGCAGCAGTTGAGATCGGAAGACAGACGAGAGAGGCACAGGAAGAACGGCGAATGACTCCTCGGCTTCTGACTGGATCGATGCGTGTGTGCTGACCCGCACCCCTCGAACCAACTCCTATTCCACAGCCGACGTGACCAAGAAGCGAATAAAAGATATGTTGTTTAACTTTATTTATATATACCTGTTACAGAATAATAATAATAAAAAAAGGGTACTTTATATGAAAGAAGATAAAAAGCTTCGGGTCCAAGTTTCAATTTAGTCTTCGTCGAATTGGTATAGAGTATACAACAATAACAAAAATGAGGACAACAACCCAAACAATGTAAATAGTGTAAACAGTTACAATACTTCATATAGGTACGATACCTCATCTCAGAAATATAGACAGATATAGAATAATCTGGTTTAAAAGCGGAATGATTAAAGATCTGATGACAACACATTTTACAGGACTGACAAAGAAACAAATGTAACGGGCCACATATCGTCAACTGCGATTAAAATTTTTCTGTTAGCAATTTTCGTTTTTTTAAATGTTTTTTTTAGTTATGGACCGTGAAATCCTCTCTACAACACTGTATAAAACCATTCTAATTTTGTACGACAATAGACAGATAGAAGACTGATTTAAAAATAAATATCACAGACAATTTATGTTGATATTTATCAAATGCTGAAATAGTCTGAACCAAAAGTAGAATAACTTAGGATCTGCACTCAAACGCATTCTTCAGGACTGATCTGAAAACAAATACTGTGGGCAACTGATGTAGTTATTTCTCAAATGTGCAAATATAGTCTGGATTTCAAAGTAGATATTTCGATCTGGTAACAAATACATTCAACAAGGATGATCTGAAAACAAATATAGTAGGCGACTGATGTAGTTATTTTCAAATGTGAAATAGTCAGTTAAAGTAGAATAATTTCTGATCTGGTAACAAATACATTCAACAAAATTGATCTGAAAACAAATATCACGTGAACGACGATACTTAGTTATTTCTCAATGTAAAACAGTCTGGTTCAAAATAAAACTATTCAGTCTGGTAACAAATACATTCAACAAAATTGATCTGAAAACAAATATAGTAGGCGACTGGTGTAGTTATTTCTCAAATGTGGAAATAGTCTGATTTCGTAAGAGTAGAATAATTTTACGAATCTAGTAACAAATACATTCAACAAGGTAAGTCTGAAAACAAATATAGTAGGCGACTGATGTAGTTATTTCTCAAATGTGGAAATAGTCTGGTTCTCAAAGTAGAATAATTTCTGATCTGGTAACAAATACATTCAACAAATTGATCTGAAAACAAATATAGTAGGCGACTGATGTAGTTATTCTCAAATGTGAGGAAATAGTCTGGTTCAGAGTAGAATAATTTCTGATCTGGTAACAAACCATTCAACAAAATTAGTCTGAAAACAAATATAGTAGGCGACTGATGTAGTTATTTCTCAAATGTGAAACTAAAGATCTGGTTCAAAGTACAGAATAATTTCTGATCTGGTAACAAATACATTCAACAAAATTGATCTGAAGACAATAAAAATTGAGCATTTGATGTAGTTATTTCTCAAATGTGGAAATAGTCTGGTTCAAGAGTAGAATAATTTCTGATCTGGTAACAAATACATTCAACAAAATTAGTCTAGAAGAAACAAACTATAGTAGGCGACTGATGTGAATTCTTCTCAAATGTGAAATAGTCGTTGAGGTAAAATGTTCTGATCTGGTAACAAATACATTCAACAAAATTGATCTTAAAAACAAATATAGTAGGCATTGATGCTGATTATTTCTCAGAGTAACGGAAATAGTCTGGTTCAAAAGTAGAATAATTTCTGATCTGGTAACAAATACATTCAACAAAATTGATCTGAAAACAAATATAGTAGGCGACTGATGTAGTTATTTCTAAATATGTGGAAATAGTCTTGGTTTCAAAACTAGATGATTTCTGATCTGGGCGGTAACAGTAAACCAACAAAAATTGATCTGAAAACAAATAAGTAGGCGACTGATGTGGTCCTTCTCAAATGTGAGGAAATAGTCTGGTTCAAGAGTAGAACTCATTTCTGATCTGGTAACAAATACATTCAACAAAATTGATCTGAAAACAATGTAGTAGGCGACTGATGTAGTTATTTCTCAAATGAAATAGTCTGGTTCAAAAGGTAGAACTTAATTTCTGATCTGGTAACAAATACGATAGTAACAAAATTGATCTGAAAACAAATATAGTAGGCGACTGATGTGAACTATTTCTCAAAATGTGAAATAATCTGGTTCAAAAAGGCCGAATAATTTCTGATCTGGTAACAAATACATTCAACAAATTGATCTGAAAACAAATATAATGAGCATTGATGTAGTTATTTACTCAAATGTGGAAATAGTCTGGACCAAGAGCAGAATATTTTTCTGATCTGATAGCAATAATTCAACAAAATTGATTTGAAAACAAATATGGCAGGCGACTGATGTGTTATTTCTGCGTCTTAAAAATAATCTGGTTCAAGAGTGGAATCGTAGATTATTGTACAAGTTAGCATAGCCTGATATGTCACCGAAATAATGTGGCCTTACTGACGAACGTCTAGCAGACCATTTACCACAGTCATAAGATAAGGATATAATTTAAATAATAATGTTTCTTACCACTCTAGTTGTTTGCAGTTGGGAGTGAATTTCATTGTATTTGGCTCTCCAATGAGCCACTTGCTTCTCAAGTTCTTGCACCTTTCTTCGCAGCATATCACATTCGGCGGTCCGATGAGCGTTTTCATCATTAAGGGCATTGACTTTATCTTGCAATTTGTCAATCCTTTCGTCATTAAGGCGGCATCTAAAAATAAATGCATATGAGATGATTTGTTTAAACATTATTTTTGATTGATACTCATATTTAAGTAGATATTCTGTTTTTAATTAAACAGTATTATAATATAAGCATAATCATGATGAATGATAATGATGATTATATATTTATATCTACCGGCCTGATTATTTACGATAAATTTTTATTACGAAAATGTGTGTCGTTCGGCAGGATTCAAACCTGCGACCCCTATCCACATAGGGGAAGCTACAATGTGATCTGGCACGTCTTAAACCTCTCGACCACGAATGACCATTAGTCTAAACGAGGTTTAATCAAGCCTATATAAGACGTGCCAGATCACATGGTAGCTTCCTTTATGTGGATAGGGGTCGCAGATTCGAATCCTGCCGAATGACACACATTTTCGCAATAAAAATTTATCGTAAATAATCAGGCCGGTAGATTTAAATATATAATAATGTTTAATCAAAAACAGAATATCTACTTAAATATGAGTATCAATCAAAAATAATGTACAAGCAAATCATTTCAAATTGTCGGTTGTTTATAATCAAGTTTCGTTAATCTTTGCTAATGTATTTCTAAATCTAAACTGATTTATAAATGTAATTTTGTCTGTGTGTGTGTGTGTGTGTGTCCGTTACCTATAGACTCCGAAACGGCTGAACACAATTATCTTGAAAATTTACACAGTTGTACGATAAGCGTCTACGAGTGTTCTTAGCTAGGTTTTGTGTCGAGGTACCCCCGATAAATATCGAAAATCGATAATCGAAAAAATCGGGTTATAGAAGGAGTGGTCCGATTTTAATCAAATTTGATACACTCATAGACAAAGACATAAGAAACGATATTCAGAAGTTTCGATTATATATATATATATATATATATATATATATATATATAAAGCAAGATGTTTGTGTGTGTGTCTGTTTATCTGTCTGTATGTCTGTATTTTTTTCAGCCCTTTTATTTTAGTTTTTGCTTCGGGTTTGGATCTAAGTAGGTATAATTGTAGTTCTTAGTCTCAGCCATGATACCATTTACTCAGAGGACTTATTTAGCCTTCAAAATTCAGTTGACGATGAAAAAACTTAAATCAAAATTTGACTTACATCCATTCATTTTTCTTTCAGTCTACGGTTTCACTTTAACTGGAAACAACTATTGCTTTTTAGTCTTTCGTGCCAATTTCCAAAGAGTCTGAGCTCCAGTACCATGGATTAGTTTTAAAGCGTCCATTACACCCGAGCAACACCGGGCTATACTGCTAGTGTAATTAAAACATGTTTTTATTCATTATTTATCATGACTATAAACGGTACTTTCACATACACCCGTTTTATTTTATTATACAGTGAAATTAATAACAAATGGCCTAGATTGAGAAATCTTATTCTGGTATAGAAACCTTCCGAAATGAGATTATTTATGTCCGGATTAGCACCGTTCGTCTGAAGGTAATCTGCCGGTCAATAAAATGTTGCATCTCCTTCCTTTACTCGCCGTAATTTTACAGCGCTCTTCAATCAGCTCAACCCTGTCAGTTGCCTCATTGAAAACAGTTCGGACTTTCGTATCGCAGAAACATTCATTTATTTTTGTATACATTGGATTTTCACAGTTTATAGATAATAGAAATATATTCGATATGACACAAAGCATGTCCTGATATTTTAGAAACGTTAAATCTACAAGGGAAAGAAAAAAGGAAAGGAAAGAATAGATAGATAGATAGATAGATATGAAGAGACTGAGATAGATAGATAGATAGATAGATAGATAGATATGAAAAGGCTGAGATAGATAGATAGATAGATAGATAGATAGATAGGAACAAAATGATAGATAGATAGATAGATAGATAGATAGATAGATAGATATGAAAAGGCTGAGATAGATATTAACAGACTGAAATTGATAGATAGAAGTATATGAACAGAATTACATTTTTTTATTGTTCGCACTGTTGTCCTCATTTTTATTGCCATATTTACGAAGTTTCGGCCGTTGTACGCTCCGGCATTTTTCAGGTGCTAGAAATTTCGAACCGAACTCTTTATTTCGATCACTGGTACATCTCATTCTCATTCTATGTGTGATGCAACTTCTGGTAGCATGTAGTTATCTCCCTTTAACACAACTCTCTAAATTAATTGTTCACCACTGCTGTAGCCTGGTATTGAACTCACAATTCTTTGGATCAAGTCACTGGAACGAACTAGCTTATATCCACTCGGCCATGTGTCCTTCAGGACAACAGCAAGTGAATTCCTAGGACTTATAAACCTAAAATCTCAGTAACCATTTTTACCAGAGCTCATATTGCAATCATTGACGCTAATGATTTTCTCTAGCACATCGTATTACTGGTTCCCATATTGTATTCATTTCTATGCTTGGCCATCTTAGGAAAGTTTTGTAGCCTAGCATATATGCTGATTCCTTAAGTTTACATAGTTTCCAGTAGCATTCTCTATCTATTATTTCAACTTCATCCTATAGAATCCGGTGATCGTTCTCCTCCTATATGTGGTCAGCTATGCCTGATTTTTTTTATCTTCCCTCGTGTAACAGCCTTACGATGTTCTTGCAGCCTTACCTTAAGGGGGCAGCACGTTTCTCCTTTATATTTCTTTCCACAACTAGATGGAATGGTGTACACACAGTCCTTAGTCATTTTTCCTCTATTAGTTCTACACTCCGCAGATACTTCTCAGGAGAGCGAGACTGTTTTTTGAGAGTTGTTATCCTCATACACCCTGCCATCCACGTTCATTGGAGTTGATGTCATGTACCCCAGGTAGTTGTTACGGGGTGGACAACATACATAATATATACACGACCTCATCTCAGAACTATAGACAAATAGTAGGCCTTCGTTGGTCAGGGTTGACTATGGGTAGCATCCTAGTTGTTTGCTTGACTGGAGCCGATGCGGAAGTTACAGTCTTTGTTGTAGAGGCTGTATTTATGCTTAAGTCTGGTCTGTTGGAGCTGTCATTTTGCTTTCTGCGAACCCGTCTCTCCATGGCGACTTGTGTCAACTGCTCCTCTCTTGATTTGAGTTGTTGTGCCAGAGTTCCTCTCTATTTGATCAGGTTGACTGCGACGCTCTCTCTTGACTCCGTCTTGATGACCACAGCCTTTATATCGCATTTTATAATTTCACGATACTGCAGCTGTGGCCGCCCAGTGGGTCTTCTTCCAAAGGACAGCTCTCCATACAGGAGGTATTTTTGAATGCGACCGTCTGGCATGCGGTGGACATGGGCCAGCGGAGTTTGAGCTGTTTAAGGAGTGTGAACATGGTGGGCAGACCCGCCCGATACAGTACCTCAGTGTTGGGCACTTTGTCTTGCCAAGAGATTTTCAATATGCGTCGGATAGTTCTCACGTAGAAGGTGTTCAGACGCCTGTTTTGCATGGCGGACGTGGTTCATGTCTCGCTGCCGGATAGAAGTGTGTTGATGACACAGGCGTTGTACACTGTCATCTCTGTCTTCACTGTCAGCATGGAGTCCGTCCAAACACGTGTTGTGAGGCGCGCAAGGGTTGTGGCTGCCTTCCCAATTCTCTTGTCGACCTCTATGTCCAAGGAGAGGTTGCCAGTGATGGTAGAGCCAAGGTAGGTAAACTGATGGACTACATCCAGCTCATAGTCATTGACGGTGATGACCAGTGGTACTGCGGTACTTTGACCTAGGACGCTTGTTGTTTTTAAGGTAATAGTCAACCCAAAATATCGCTGCATGCCTGAAAGAAATGATCCATAAGTGTTTGAAGTTCACGCTGGGTGTGGGATGCTAATGTTGTGGTGAATGCATGCTTCAGAAGTAGTACGAAGAAGATTCCGAAGACAGTGGGAACGAGGACACAACCTTGTTTGACGATGTTGAAGAGCTCCGAGTTGTTGCTGTTGAACAGCACAGTACACCGCATATTGTTATGGAAGGACTCAATCAAGCTCTGCAGTTTGGGTGGGCAGCCAATCTTGGACAGGATTCTGAAGAGGCCCTCCCTACTAATGAGGTCGAACGCCTTGGTCGGATCGATGAAAGCGACGTACAGGGACATCTGCTGTTCTCTGCAATTCTCCTTGAGTTGACGGAGCGAGAAGATCATGTATACTGTTGATCGTTCTGATCGAAAGCTGCACTGCAACTCTGGGTAAATATGTTCAGCAAGTTTCTGCAGACGGAACAAGATAACACGAGCAAGGACTTTTCCGATGACGCAGTGTAGAGAGATGCCTCAGTAATTGTTGCAGTCGCTTCACTCGCCTTTGTTATTGTAGAGAGTGATGATTGTAGCGTCCCTCATGGATTGTGGTACATCCCTTTCATTCCAGCACTTTCGTGCATAGGAAGCAGTAGGATGGTCTTCCATGACCGCCTGGAGCCTTCCCTGTGGTCAAGCTATCGATGGCCTCACTGAATTCCTCTATCGTCGGCCCAGTGTTGAGCTCTTCCACGACAGGTAGGCACTTAATGGCATCAAGAGGTGCAGTCTGAAGGTTTCTCTTGTTGGGTGACCG
>JBBBDQ010001462.1:7975000-8037500 GCA_037127315.1 Ascarosepion bandense | reverse complement strand
AGATAGATAGATAGATAGATAGATAGATGAAAATATGGAGAGAATTAGATAGATAGATAGATAGATAGATAAAAATATGGAGAGAATTAGATAGATAGATAGATAGATAGATAGATAGATAGATAGATAGATATAGATAGATAGATAAAAATATGAAGAGAATTAGATAGATAGATAGATAGATAGATAGATAGATAGATAGATAGATGAAAATATGGAGAGAATTAGATAGATAGATAGATAGATAGATAAAAATATGGAGAGAATTAGATAGATAGATAGATAGATAGATAGATAGATAGATAGATAGATAGATAGATAGATAGATAAAAATATGGAGAGAATTAGATAGATAGATAGATAGATAGATAGATAGATAAAAATATGGAGAGAATTAGATAGATAGATAGATAGATAGATAGATAGATAGATAGATAGATAGATAAAAATATGGAGAGAATTAGATAGATAGATAGATAGATAGATAGATAGATAGATAAAAATATGGAGAGAATTAGATAGATAGATAGATAGATAGATAGATAGATAGATAGATAGATAAAAATATGAAGAGAATTAGATAGATAGATAGATAGATAGATAGATAGATAGATAGATAGATAGATAGATAAAAATATGGAGAGAATTAGATAGATAGATAGATAGATAGATAGATAGATAGATAGATAGATAAAAATATGAAGAGAATTAGATAGACAGACAGACAGACAGATAGATAGATAAAAATATGAAGAGAATTAGATAGATAGATAGATAGATAGATAGATAGATAGATAGATAGATAAAAATATGAAGAGAATTAGATAGATAGATAGATAGATAGATAGATAGATAGATAGATAGATAGATAGATAGATAAAAATATGAAGAGAATTAGATAGATAGATAGATAGATAGATAGATAGATAGATAGATAGATAAAAATATGAAGAGAATTAGATAGATAGATAGATAGATAGATAGATAGATAGATAGATAGATAGATAGATAAAAATATGAAGAGAATTAGATAGATAGATAGATAGATAGATAGATAGATAAAAATATGGAGAGAATTAGATAGATAGATAGATAGATAGATAGATAGATAGATAGATAGATAGATAGATAAAAATATGGAGAGAATTAGATAGATAGATAGATAGATAGATAGATAGATAGATAGATAAAAATATGAAGAGAATTAGATAGATAGATAGATAGATAGATAGATAGATAGATAGATAGATAAAAATATGAAGAGAATTAGATAGATAGATAGATAGATAGATAGATAGATAGATAGATAAAAATATGAAGAGAATTAGATAGATAGATAGATAGATAGATAGATAGATAAATAGATAGATAAAAATATGAAGAGAATTAGATAGATAGATAGATAGATAGATAGATAGATAAAAATATGGAGAGAATTAGATAGATAGATAGATAGATAGATAGATAGATAGATAGATAGATAGATAAAATATGGAGAGAATTAGATAGATAGATAGATAGATAGATAGATAAAAATATGAAGAGAATTAGATAGATAGATAGATAGATAGATAGATAGATAGATAGATAGATAAAAATATGAAGAGAATTAGATAGATAGATAGATAGATAGATAGATAGATAGATAGATAGATAGATAAATAGATAGATAAAAATATGAAGAGAATTAGATAGATAGATAGATAGATAGATAGATAGATAGATAGATAGATAGATAAAATATGGAGAGAATTAGATAGATAGATAGATAGATAGATAGATAGATAGATAGATAAAAATATGGAGAGAATTAGATAGATAGATAGATAGATAGATAGATAGATAGATAGATAGATAAAAATATGAAGAGAATTAGATAGATAGATAGATAGATAGATAGATAAAAATATGAAGAGAATTAGATAGATAGATAGATAGATAGATAGATAGATAGATAGATAAAAATATGAAGAGAATTAGATAGATAGATAGATAGATAGATAGATAGATAAATAGATAGATAAAAATATGAAGAGAATTAGATAGATAGATAGATAGATAGATAGATAGATAGATAGATAGATAGATAAAAATATGGAGAGAATTAGATAGATAGATAGATAGATAGATAGATAGATAGATAGATAAACAGAGAGAATTAGATAGATAGATAGATAGATAGATAGATAGATAGATAAAAATATGAAGAGAATTAGATAGATAGATAGATAGATAGATAGATAGATAGATAGATAGATAGATAAAAATATGAAGAGAATTAGATAGATAGATAGATAGATAGATAGATAAAAATATGAAGAGAATTAGATAGATAGATAGATAGATAGATAGATAGATAGATAGATAGATAGATAAAAATATGAAGAAAATTAGATAGATAGATAGATAGATAGATAGATAGATAGATAGATAGATAGATAAAAATATGGAGAGAATTAGATAGATAGATAGATAGATAGATAGATAGATAGATAGATAAAAATATGAAGAGAATTAGATAGATAGATAGATAGATAGATAGATAGATAGATAGATAGATAGATAAAAATATGAAGAGAATTAGATAGATAGATAGATAGATAGATAGATAGATAGATAGATAGATAAAAATATGGAGAGAATTAGATAGATAGATAGATAGATAGATAAAAATATGAAGAGAATTAGATAGATAGATAGATAGATAGATAGATAGATAGATAGATAGATAGATAGATAAAAATATGAAGAGAATTAGATAGATAGATAGATAGATAGATAGACAGATAGATAGATAGATCCGAAAACGCTGAGATAGATAAATAAATATGATTTTTTCAATACCTTCACGTCACTACTGAATGAGACACACGGTCAATTAAAAGTCTGTTTAACGGCTATAACATGTAAAATGTTACATATTCGCTCCACTAATTCCCTAAAAACAGCAAATTATCAAAACTTATTAATAGAAATTCTATCAAAATAAGCTACAGATTATTGTGAACATGGAGAAAATAATAACTAAGCATAATAAAAATTACTGAAGAAAACCAATAACATTTACAACAATAACATCGATCAAAATAACACCATCAGTTTATTTGCAGAATCAAAGAACATTGCTCACTCAACAATAAAGTTTAACCAATAACATAATATACAAAGCTACCGTAACTAATAATATTAACACAGACGAAAAATTTTATATATAGGGTGAGGCAAAAGTCGCAGACAATACGGATAATTACTTAAAAGTATAATTACACATGAAAATTGTATTTATTAATTACTTAATTAATTACTTAATTGTTGTATGTGCTGTTAAAAATGTCCTCATTCTTTATCAATACATATTTCAATTCTATGCCTGCAGGATTCATTAAAAAGTCAGGGAATTTCCTTTGTAATTTTACTGCATTCATATTCATTCCATTCTCAATATTACGTGTGAGGTGTGTTGGCCTTGGTGGTCACACAAAATGGGCCTCTTTGACCTATCTATTACCTCCTGTGGTGCGCGACTTTTGCCTCAACTTGAAGATGCCACAGTAAAAAACAAAAATAATATTACAATCACAAAATTTCCTTCGAAAGAAAAAACAAAACAAAACAATGCAACCCTATCAAAATACAAAATAAAAAAAAAGAAAACAATATCCCCACAAACATCGAATGGCGAATTATAAAAATGGCAAAGCCATACAATATTAATAGTAGAAAACTGTAAACTATGCTTAAAAGATAAATTAGTTTTAATTAGTTCTAAAATTAAAATAACAAAATAAAATCTTAAACAAAAATCTTAAATATTTTATAAACATATAAATAAATATTTTATAAACATATAAATAAATATTTACTTTGTCATTTAAACACTAATTAAAAAATAAATAAATAAAATTATATATTTTAATGTAAACTTAAAAATAAAATATAATATAAACATAATAAAAATTACAAATATAAATAGAATGAACATAAAATAATGCTTGTTGATACCTCCTGACGAGTGGACGGGGTGAATCCCTGAGGTTCCGTCTACGAAACACTGATATCGAGTTACTGAAGGTGACAGTCAGTTGTCAAATTTTTACTTGTATCAATTCTCTCTCTCCCTCCTCATATATATATATATATATATATATATATATATATATATATATATATAATCGAATAAATAAAAAACAACAAATAGAAAGCATATCAAGTCTACCAAGTTTCCCTTTTATTAAAGCTTCTTCAGACAGCGAGAGAAAAATGAAAAAAACAAAGGGACAGTATACTGATATGATGTGATAGATAGATTTTAAATGTACGTGCGTCGAATATTTTAAAGTGCATAATAGTGTATGCGTATGTTTTTAAGAAGCATTTGTGTGTCAAGGTGTTACTTTGGATAATAGCGTTAGTTATTATAAGTGTATATGTGCTTGTTATGGTTGAGTTTTAGAACGTTCGCTTTCTCACCATGAACACTGGTTTAAAATCTCATGATAGTCGATTTGCCAAGAAGGTTACTTCTTGATGTTATCGGTCTGGAAGGGGGCGGTTCCCAGGTTGCGGTATCTTTGAAAAGGGTCTGAAAACCATACCAAGGATTGACCCACGCTCCCTTCGCGCTTGTGCTAGCGCGAAGTTAGAAGTTATTGTGATCGAGGTTTTTGGCGTCCCGGCCCTTTTCCGATTGTCGTCCACGCCGGATAACGCGCTCTCACCCAGAAACTGTAAGGTCCGCTCAGCATAGTTGCAGTATAAATTCCAGGTGGGCTGAGCAAGCGTCTGCAATGAAGATTAGCTAGCCGCATTTGTAGAAAAGCCTCATTGGATACGAGTGGCAAGCCATACATGCATACATATGTGCATAATGTGAGGAAAAGTATGTCACATGCATAAATGTCACACACATGCATTTAGACTCATTCAACTTTTCAAGAATCATCTGAGCTGTCCACACATTGACGCGCAAACACTCTGAAATGTTACTATTGAGCATGCCGTTTCCAAATATCTGCTGCAGTGATTGTGGCGCAGTGGATATCGGCTCGGAACGAGAAATCGGGTAGCCGAGTTCGAATTCCAGTTGAATTCATTGCTTTCACTTACGCGCAAATACCCTTGGGAAAGGTATTAATCCGTCTATTCCTTCCAGTTATGGGTTAATAACAGAACAGATTGGGTTCTATAGCCTTAGTCGGCAATCAGTCTACCGCAGAAAGTAATGGCAACCTACTGCTGGATAATCTTCTGCCCAGTCAGTCATGTCTCTTTCGAGACATGATCGCCCAAGCGTGTATCACGTATGGCACTTAACTGACTGACTGAATATAATAGAAACATGATTAATGCTTCTACTGGGCATAAAGTGGGTGATCGGTTTTCTATTGTCATGAAGTAATAAACTGATACCCCACTAATTACTACTTAATAATATAATACATATCTTCTTCCTCTAGCTATGAGTCAAATAACAGTACAGATTGGGTTCTATAGCCTTGGTCGGCAACCAGTCTACCGCAGAAAGCAATGGCAACCTACTGCGGGATAATCTGCCCAGTCAGTCATGTCTCTTTCGAGACATGATCGCGTGTATCACGTATGGCACTTAACTGACTGACTGAATTGCGTCATGGTGCACTTTATCCCACAGAAGAGCCCTAAATTTTCGCACTAAATTGCGAGATCAACAAAATAAAAAACAAAAGGCGCATGCGTAAAATTACGAATATAAAATGTCGACAATTTACGCATCGTATCCGCTCTATGTCCCGGGTATTCGGCGGTTGGCTAAATTTTGGCCATTGGCCACACACGGGTTTTCCTCGTTAAACCCGGTCTTGTGTCACATTTCGTCTCACTAGGGAGACTTTTGGCTCCAGAGTTCCGAAAGAGCTCCCAGTTGTCAAGCTGTCTGTCTTCGGACAGTGAGTACGATTCAGTCGTGTCTCTCTACGGACAGTGACTCGGCTGAGAAAAATAAATAATTCAATATGCCCGATCTCGCGGTTTCAGGGTCTGGGGAAATTTTGACCCTTGGTTGGAGTGTACGTTAAACTTGATCTTGTCTTAGTAAGTAGACTTTGGAATAATATATCTAGAGGTCTGAAAGAGCTTGCAATTGTCAAGCTCTCTTTCTTCAAGCAGGATACGACTCAGTTGGGGTTCTGTCTACGGACGGAGACTAGGTTGAGAAAAATAGACAATGCATAATACAAGCCCGACCCTGCTTGTGTCAGATTCCCTCTCAGTGAAGAGACTTTGTGTTAGTATCCATAGTTACAAGAAAGTGTTCGTTAGAGTAACGTTGGATTCTCTCGAGACATTATAACCTTCAGTATCGAGTTATTCATCTCATTAAATTAATTTTTCTTTTCCAAATATTATTTACTTTAATTTTTTTGTCGGAATGTTCTCTACATTTATTTTAATATATGCAATTCCAATATGTACAAGTCATAAGAAATATATATATATATAGACAGATCTGTTTCGCTGTATTACAGCTCATCAGTACGGTTAGACTCCGGTTGCTTGTTACCCAGGATTGAAACCCGACCGAATTGGCGTCAGTCGGCGATTCTACCTCTGAGCTATTGGCGCTCGGTAGAAGGAGGCACACTTTTTAGTGTGTATATTATCATTATACACGCCCAATAGCTGAGAGTGTTCTAATTAATTGCTGAATGAACGATGCGTATATGCTAGAGTAGCTACTGTTTTTCAAAGTCTACCATTCTTCCAGAGTGCTCAATCAGGGTGTGAGAGCGTAAATAGTCATCTGCAGACAGATTTGTTTCGCTGTATTACAGCTCATCAGTACGGTTAGACATCCGATTGCTTTTTACGCTGGATTGAAAGCCGACCGAATTGGCGTCAGTCGGCGATTCTACCTCTGATCTATGGGCGCTCGGTAGAAGGAGGCAGACTTTTTAGCGTGTAGATAGATAGATAGATAGATAGATAGATAGATAGATAGATTTGAACAGAATAGATGTCATAGTAAAATTATTTAGGCCAACACATTATCAAATGCGTACGTTGGTAAAATTCAAAAAAGTAATAATCAAGGACACAGTAATATAACGTTTGAGAAGGGAAGTTGGAACTCGATTAAAAACAAATTTTAATAAAAAATGAATTAAAATGTAAGAGGGTGTAAACATAAAGTTCCACAAGAGTAATAAAAAAGAAAAAAAGGGACTCACAAAGCCTCCAACAAACGTAAGGAGCTAATAAAGTGCTACTTTTGTCTGCACAGACTGGACTGGGGGATCTTAAGTATACAGCCTCAAGAACACGATGATGGTAAGACGAACGACCGCTGTGCAGAATCGTTAAACATGTGTCCTTGTAACTAGAGCCACAGTCATGTCTGTCGAGCAAATGTTGTCCAATGGCCGAGTCATGGACAGCTTGAGTAGATTTTATAGAATGGCTCTGACTACCCGAACGCACATTGGCAGGGACGTGCTGCGCAACCCGCGTTTCCAACCTCAGATTGGTACGTCCTATGTATACCGCATCGCATTTGCATTGAAACTTATAAACAACTGAACTCTTACGAAAATAGGACAACCGATCTTTACTAAAAGATGGAAACACAGATCTAGTCTGAAACAGAGTGTGCAACGTAACAGCATAAAAACACGACGAAATACACGCCGAAATTCTGATTCTCAGGCACTTCCAAAGATGCCGCAAGCTGGAATCACCTCCTCCTAGACTGATAATATCAAGAAGTCACCTTCTTCACACACACACACACACACACACACACACACACACACACACACACACATATATATATATATATAAAGCCAATTTTTTTTAAAACAAATTTGTATCCCCCCTTTCTCGTGTCTTCTTCGTTTTTCTTTGAGTTCCTATATATTTGCTATTTTAAATCTTTGTTGTCAACCAATTTCCCTGACGAGCCGTTAGGCGAAACCGCGGTCGGTAGTTGGCTCTTGTTTACATTTCTGTCTTTGTTTACTTTGGTATTGAGCGCTTTAGTGTTAGGGTTTTCGTCTTGGGTTTTTTTCTTTCTTACGAGTGCTTGACTTTTTGTTCATGTACTTCGTTTGTTTCTTTTTTTGCTTCCCCTTTTTTTCCCTCCGAGTTCGTTCTCGGTGGGTTGTACAAGACGATTTAAATTATAGCTTGATTAATACTAGTTTTACTATTGGTATTGTTGTTGCTATAGTTAATATTTTATATATATGTTCCGTATATAATAAGAATAAGAGATAGCTATGAATAGAATGAGACATATATATATATCGATAGACAGACAGATTCCTTAAAGAGCAATATGAGAAAAAAGGTAAAAAAGATTTTATTATCACAGTGATGTGATAGGATTTTGCAAAATTGTATACTTAGACACCAATTTCAATAGATAACTGGAGAGTTTGATATGATAAATATTATGCTTACACTGAACGCTGGTCTGTTAATTGAACTTCGATAGAAGCTATTTGAACTTTTAACTCAGTGTTTTCTTTGTTCGTTGCTTCAAGGCGTTTTCTGTTCTCGTCGATTTCGGCTTGATAGATTCCCTTCATAGGTTCAACATCAAAGTCTTTCCTTTTTTTCTTGAGCGCGTCACGAAGTGCTTTGTTCTCGGTTTCCAAGGTTCGAACCTGTGAGATGTACTGCGCAAGCCTGTCATTCAGGTTTTGCATCAACTTCTTTTCCATCTCTCGCTTATTTCTCATCTCATCGACCCCCGTGTGTGTTATGTTGCCGGCTACTCCAGCGGCTATACCCATGAACGAATATTGACTACTCGTTCGCATCCTCATTCTCATTCTCACCAAATCCGCACCGAAATTTTCGTAAAAAATATTCATTGATCTTCGATTCTGCTGGTTACGCTCCGAAACATAGAACTCTTGTTTCTCCATTAAAGCCATTTTTCTCCTGTACAAATTCACTTTGTGTTAAATCTGTAAAAATGGACAAGTCCTTCGGCGAGTGAAAGCTTTGTCGATGGATATATTCCAAACTGTGAAGTTGATACGTGTCTGTCCACTCCGTGTAACTCTCCTGACTGTGACCAGGTTCGTTTCTGATTTCTTCTTTTATAGTTGGATTTAGAGCAAAGGGTCATGACGTAGCAATGGACGGGGGTTGGTAGGTGAAGTTCAATAACAAATTTATGGCAAGATTTTGAATAAGATATTACTGAGTGGAATAAAAACCAAAATAAAGATTATCGTTTTTCATTCTCCAAAATATCTACCTTTCTCTTTCTCTCTCTCTTTCTCTCTCTCTCTCTCACACACACACACACACACACACACACACACACACACATATATATATATATATATATATATATATATATATAGAGAGAGAGAGAGAGAGAGACACACACACACACAGATACACATACATATATATAGGTATATATATAATCACATTTTTAATTAACCGTTGCTTAGATATTTCAGGTGAGACAGTACCAATTTTAAGAGAGATTATAGAGATAAATACATTTATAACATGGATACAATGACAGAAATGCACAAAATGATAGATGATAGCGTAGTGATAGCAACAAAAAAAAAAAACAAAACAATAAATAACCTTTAACCCTTAGTACTAGACTATGTAGGAACATGAAACGAAAATAATAATTAATAACAAAAGATAAATCAAAAGTTAATTAATAAAGTTAATATAAATTACAAATAAGAATGATAATTAACAATAAAAGAAAAAATTAGATGACGACAACAATAGTTGAATAAATATTGAAAACTCCAATTATGCAATGGAACAGGTGTTTTGCTGCCAATTTAAATACAAATCAAATTTTCTCTCTCTTCATCTTCGATAGCCAAACGAAGCAGATGCCCGTGTACAACTCTCTGAGATGTAATATAGCTACCACCAGATAAGCATATTTTTTTTCAATCTCTGTATACGTATATATTTCTTTGAAATATACATTTTTTCTGAAATGAACTGGAAACCTTTTTATCGATTTTGTTTACGCTTCTTGTACTGTATCATGTATATGATTTTTTTCTAATTCATATATTTCCGTTATAGGACTGATGATGTCTTTTTAACCCACAAACACTATATATGTATATATATATCAGACATTTGATTCTGGTCAATTCAGTAATGAAATTCACTGTCAGATCAAGTTCTTGAAGAAATTCATATCAGTAAACAGCCTTCGAATTTTTCTTTCTTTCTTAGAAAGATCGCTATCTGAATCATTGCATCTGGGCATTTTCAAATGTTTACATACATTTTCAAGATTGTGTATTTAGGCAACAATCTTACTTTTATACATGTTTTATTAAAACGATTGGAAAAGTACTGCGGTTGAGTCTATTATTTAACTATTCTTGTGTTCAAATAATTTCTGGACGTAAATTATATAGAAATTGTTCAGATGCTTTGGATGCCCGAGCACTCTCGGTTATACTTTTAGCCATTATAATTTTATTATCGCTTTGAACTGAATATAGATATACTTTTTAATGTATTTATCTAGAGTTTTTTTTTAATTAATAAAGCTTCCATTATTTTTAGTCATCTATATTTTTTACATGTGGGTGAGGCTATTATATATCATCTATATGTATTATCAATGTGTATGCCATAAAGTTTGATAGTCCTCCATGTATATTTAAATGAGATCTACTTCCAGTGTGGTTATATATATATTTTCCATTTTTAAACGATTTATTTTGCTAAGCAGGTTTCTACCATGAGTGGTGACTTCAGGCGATTTTTAATAACTGATTTTACCTTTTACTATTTTTCTTTGTAAGAACGCTCTTGTAACGGTGTTTTATTTGAACATTCACGTGGCAGGGAATTTATGAACGCGTAATTTTTAAATTAAATCGGATTATGGCGTTTTCATCCATGGTTGTATGAATCTAAGTGGTATTTCTTAGTGTGGATGCATTTCGTCATAATTTCCGTTCTTTCATTTAATAGTTTCGCAATATAATCGCATCGAACACTTTTTAATACAAATGTGTACTGGTCTAACCCTATTATGACCAAAAACTAAGTATTAAACAATTAGTATATATATATATATATATATATATGGGTGCGTGTGTGTCCACCGCTACAAATGCTGATCCTGAAGTATTCAGAAAAATATGTTAATAGTGAACATTACCTGAATTACAAGCAGTTACCTTCGAAAACACAAAATATTTTTTCAACACTACCATCGAACACACCCTCATTAGCAAACATCCCATAATAATCTAAAGCACCCCATGGGAAACAAACCTACAGACTCTAATAATTAAGAGGCTATTACATAGTCAGTCAGTTAAAGTGCCGTACGTGATACACGCTTGGGCGATCGTGTCTCGAAAGAGACACGACTGACTGGGCAGAAGATTATCCCGCAGTAGTTTGCCATTGCTTTCTGCGGTAGACTGGCTGCCGACCAAGGCTATAGAACCCAATCTGTCCTGCTATTTAACCCATAACTGGAAGGAAGAGACGGATTAATACCTTTCCCAGGGGTATTTGCGCGTAAGTGAATACAATGGATTCAGCTGGAATTCGAACGCGGCTCCCCGGTCTCTCGTTCCGAACCGATATCCACTGTACCACAACGCACATCCTCTAAGAGGTCTGTAAAAAACTGAAAATATGTCTTGATCATATTTACTTTTCAGAAGGCAACAGAAAAGGCAAGCGTCAGTGCAAGTAGCCGTGAAAGGCTCACTAATAAAAAGCCCTAAAGCTCAGCAAACTGCAGAACTGGAAATTAACTGGTCGTACTTCACCCCACTCCTGCTAAATTCGCCGTTACGAGAAATGAATGCAAAAATATGGACCAGATTAAAATAAACAGTAAATACGGGTGCTAGTTTATCGATACTTCCTTTTTTAAATGTGAACGGAATTACGATAGAGCCACTGCCAGTATCACTTACGACCACAAATGGAAATAAAATACAATCCTACGGTCAAGCCGACATGGAAATTGGAATGCCCAGCCTTAGGAAGACATTTCAGTGGATATTCATAATAGACAATGTTATCAAGGCACTATTCGGGTCCGATTTCTTGAGTTCATGCTAACTATAAATGAGCATAATACAAAAGCAATAGTTTATTTTCTTCAGTTGACCAAGATTTTTCAGTGAGTGTGGGATATCATTTAAAAAAAAACAGGGGGTTGATTTACTCGATTGCTATTACATATAATATCCTTTATATCAGCTAGTACAGTGATGATGGCCTGAACTGTTAACTTACTTTGTTCAAATAAAAACGCTGATGTTAATTTTAAAATGGGAATGCATCTTGTAACAAATTTTGGACCCGTATCAAGACATATCAACATTATACTAAGTATTGTTTAAACAAGTGGAGATGGATTGTCAAGTAACTTAGCAAATGATACAGTAACATTTTCTTGATATATACTTCATGGAGAATTATGCACCCTTTTTAACTGGCATGACGTATATTAAATAAGTCAGTCAGTTAAGTGCCATACGTGATACACGCTTGGGCGATCATGTCTCGAAAGAGACATGACTGACTGGGCAGAAGATTATCCCGCAGCAGGTTGCCATTGCTTTCTGCGGTAGACTGGTTGCCGACCAATGCTATAGAACCCAATCTGTCCTATTATTTAACCCATAACTGGAGGGAAGAGACGGATTAATACCTTTCCCAAGGCGCTTAACTGATACGGTTTGGGGACAGGCTACTAATATAACACTTAATTCCATATTGAAAAATTTGAAACTGCAATTTTTTAAATAAATGTTCAATATCAAGAGAGGGATGCCATCGATAACTTTTGACGACTGAGCAGTTAAAATATTTTCAGCCCAAAATGCTACAACTGGACACACAAAGTATTTTTTTATTGTTGATTAGGCTGTCTTTTAAATTTGTATAATTAATCTTTTGTAATTTAAAAAAAAGTAGTAAAATAAAAAAAAGCAATATAACTATGACATTATTTAATTTGATAAGCTTTTAATGGCCTGAATACATCATATAAATTAAGGACATTACAGTCTGAAAAAAAAAAATGGATTAATAATGGAATTTTAAAAGAATTATTTAAATTTTTTAACTCTAATCTAAACTTATTTATAAATGTAAATGTATAAATGTCTGTGCGTGTGTGTGTGTCTGTGTGTGTGTGTCCCCGTTACCTATAGACTCCGAAACGGCTGAACACAATTTTCTTGAAAATTTACACAGTTGTACTATAAGCGTCTGCGATTGTTCCTAGCTAAGTTTTGTGTCAAGGTACCTCCGATAAATATCGAAAATTGATAATCGAAAAAATCGGGTTATAGAAAGAGTGGTCCGATTTTAATCAAATTTCATACACTCATAGACAAAGACATAAGAAATGATATTCAGAAGTTTCAAGGTTGCAGTTCTTACAGTAGTGCAGAAAATCGATAATATATATAAAAGGCAAGATGTTTGTGTGTGTCTGTTTATCTACCTGTATGTCTGTATTTTTTAAGCCCTTTTATTTTAGTTTTTGCTTCGGGTTTGGATCTAAGTAGGTATAATTGTAGTTCTTAGTCTCAGCCATGATACCATTTACTCAGATGACTTATTTAGCCTTCAAAGTTCAGTTTACGACGAAAAAAACTTATTTGATATCGATACCAGGAAATCAAAATTTGACTTACATCCATTCATTTTTCTTTCAGTCTACGGTTTCGCTTTAACTGGAAACAACTATTGTTTTTTAGTCTTTCGTGCCAACGTCCAAAGAGTCTGAGCTCCAGGACCATGCATTAGTCTTAAAGCTTTCATTACACCCGGGCAACGCTGGGCTATACTGCTAGTAATTTATAAATTTCAAAAATATTTTAAAAATACTTCAAAGATTTGTTGGGGTTAGTTCATAGAATCATTCAGCTAAGATTATATTTATTAATCGTAAATTAAACTGTTTAATACAAATCGTCGTGGCTTTCTAGTTTTAAAATCATTTTAATTTTTTATTTTCTGTATTTGAATTTTTTAATGGTAATTTCTATGTGTAAATTAAAAGGTCATGTGTTTCAGGGTTTCTTTCCCTTACTTGAAAAATAGTATAATTGTGTCACTTGTGATTGCTATACACTTATCTTATCTCGCATCTGTCAAATCTGTGAACACATAGGGCGGAAAGGTTAAAAAGTTGAACTCTGTGTTTAAGAAATAGTTTTATTATGTCGTGCTATAAATAAGTAATACTTGTGTAAAGCAGATTAATTTAACATTAAATTTGCTAATTTTTAAGAAATAATGTGTCACAGATGTATATTTTATTTTTGCAAGATTTTTAAAAACAATAATTAACTTTTGTTTACAAATGTGTCGATCGCTTAAAAATAGACGAAGAATTTGCGAGCAAAGCACTCAGCCTTGTCCGCTGTGGGTGCGTGGACCTTAAAATTATTGAAAAGTGGAGGGATCGAGGGTTTGCCGTTGTTTAGCACATCAGTAATCCTTAGTTTACTTTTGTTTAGACGCCAGTAGTCCTTAGAGCCCAACTTTTGGGATGGTATACGTTGCTTCATCCAATTAGCAAACAACATCTTAGCATCATTTACGAATTACATTGGTTGTGAGCAGAGACAGAAAACGTCTATTACAGTAAGATTCGTCACTCCAGTAAAGCAAGAAGAAGTGATTCTTGTGGACAATGACATCCGAGCAAGCAAAAGAGAACCAAGGAAAAGAATAAGGATTAAGTCGTAACTTCAAGGATTAAAGCATTGAGGCCGGCTTTCACCCAGGAGAATACCTCGCATGCCCAGTCTTCAACATGGAGACTAAAAATTTGTTCGAAAGGACATCACAAAGGAAGGCGCGGAACACCTCCCAGTCCGTTCTTTGATAGCAGTCGAGATATTCTGCTGGTAGAAGGTTCTTGAAAGGAGCGGGAGTGGAAGGAGATATTAACAGAGTTTTCAAGAGAGCTGAGTTGCATGGCGTGGCAAGAGTCAGTGATAGAAGCGAAACAAAGATCTAGCAGTGAGCCATCAGGGTTATTGGGGAAATGCGTGGGGAAATCCACCCTTTGCGTGAGAGACCGACTGATTGAAAAGTTCATGGTATGGGCATCAGCAAAATCTGTGACAGAGTTTTCCAGCCACTAAGCATGGTGGGCATTAAAGTCACCGAACACAAATATATTAGAAAACGGATGAGAGGAAATGACCTTGTTTATATTGTCTGAGATGCTATCTAGCGCGGAACAGTCAGGAGAGGAAGGGCAGCGGTAGAGAGAAAAACAATAGCTAATTTTAGTAGATAGGAACAGAGGCATATGGAAGAATGGTCTGGAGATTCAAAGGAAGTTACTTTAGCTAGAGGGAGGTGTTCGCTTATATAAACGCCAAGGCCTTGCACAGGACAAAATAGGAGAAAGTAACCAGGAATAGAGCAATCAGAGGACGGGATTGAAGGTTTATGATCTGTTTGCAAATGTGAATTTAACGTTAAGTCTCTATACTTTCTAGGTTATAAGTGCAGATGGTGTTAAAACCAACATCAAAAAGTTAGTGATCTACAATCTTTACCACCATCAGCTGATGTTAACAATTTACGTATATCATAAGTTTTTATAGAAAATGAATCTTAAAAATTGCAGCACTTGTGTTTTCATTAAGAGAAATAATAGGAAATTCTATAAAAGGTCAATTACACTAAATAAAATAGAGTTAGAAGCATTCAGTAATATTATCAAAACCTTTAGTGATTTCACTGCATTAGTTCAATCCAATCTAATTGTGCCACCTATCAATTACTTAGTAATAGCAGTAAATACGCTACAGATGCGGTACTACATCGGTTAATAAACGGTAACCCTATACTCATAGGACTTTTCTAAAAAAAAAACACAAGGCAAGACAACCCAGGCGTGGCTGCTCAACAATGTACCTCACCACTGGTCATTGGACTTGTGGTCGACCTCCTCACCCAACTGCGACCCCCTTGACTATTTCTTCTAGGTGCGTGATCGAGGCCAAAACCAACAAGCACGCCCACAACACGGTCGACTCTCTGAAAGCTGCCATCGTGGAGGCGTTCGACGCTATGGACAAGGGCATGATCGCCAAAGCGCGTGACTCATTTCGCGCCCGCCTTGAGATGGTCGTCGCCGCCGCTGGCGTTTACATTGAAAAATAATGTGGTATGTAACACTAACTGTTGCTAAATAAACTGTCGGTCTCTGCATGTACAACTTTTGTTTTTATTGCCTATTTCGTTTTCTTTTTGTTAAGTGTCGGATTTTGCTGCAACACTCAGTATTTAACATTTGATCGGGAATTACATGCTGCATATTTGTCAATATTGCATATTCGCTACCTTACAGAGGGTCAGGAAGGGTTCCTATTGACTGACCATAAACTCCTATATGGAACGTTTTACAGCCTCATTCCGGCCAAGTCGGATAAGCAACAACGTCAGTAGGACCTGCTAACTGAATATATATCCGAAGTTGGACACATAGAAAGAAACAATGTGGTCACTGATTGTTTGTCAAGGCCCACTTTGGCAGTAAAAGTCGACCTCCGTGACATCTGTGACCTACCAACAGAAGCAGTAGATACAGAAATTAGCACCTTCTAAAATCCAAAAAATATTTAACCTCTTATCGTTTTTCTTTACACTGATTGTTTGTATCTTGTATATGATGTATTTATATTTACATTGATCGGACGGTTGTCTTCATCTTTACTGTCATATTCACATTTCGGCTGTTGTATGCGTCGGCTTTCTTTAAAAGATAGGAATTTTGAGCCGAATCCTTTATTTCTATTACTGGGTTACACTGATCTCGTTCCATGAGTCATGCTTCTCCCTTAATGCTTTAGTATCTCAATTTAACTCAACTCTCTAAGTTTTCGTTCGCCGCTGATGTCGCTCGGTACTGGACTCACAAATCTTTAATTCAAGTCACTGGATCCAAGTAACGCATTTATCCAGGCCATGTGTCCCTGAGGACATGAGTGTATAAATTTTGAGGACTTATAAACCTAATGTCTCAGTAATAATTTAGTAGTGTTCATATTACACTCTTCATGTTTGTAATTAGTTTTCTCTAGCACTTCTTATTACTGGTTCCTATATTGTATTCATTTCCTAACCGAAACGTCTTGAATATGGCATGGAAGATGAGGACAACTCTCCGAAAGATGTTAATAATGTAAATAATTGCAATACCTTATCTCAGAAATATAGACAGATCTTGAAGAAGGCCAGAATGCAAAACGGCCGAAACACCGTGAATATGACATGGAAGATGAGGACAACTCTCCGAAAGATGTTAATAATGTAAATAATTGCAATACCTTATCTCAGAAATATAGACAGATCTTGAAGAAGGCCAGAATGCAAAACGGCCGAAACGCCGTGAATATGGCATGGAAGATGAGGACAACTCTCCGAAAGATGTTAATAATGTAAATAATTGCAATACCTTATCTCAGAAATATAGACAGATCTTGAAGAAGGCCAGAATGCAAAACGGCCGAAACACCGTGAATATGACATGGAAGATGAGGACAACTCTCCGAAAGATGTTAATAATGTAAATAATTGCAATACCTTATCTCAGAAATATAGACAGATCTTGAAGAAGGCCAGAATGCAAAACGGCCGAAACGCCGTGAATATGGCATGGAAGATGAGGACAACTCTCCGAAAGATGTTAATAATGTAAATAATTGCAATACCTTATCTCAGAAATATAGACAGATCTTGAAGAAGGCCAGAATGCAAAACGGCCGAAACACCGTGAATATGACATGGAAGATGAGGACAACTCTCCGAAAGATGTTAATAATGTAAATAATTGCAATACCTTATCTCAGAAATATAGACAGATCTTGAAGAAGGCCAGAATGCAAAACGGCCGAAACGCCGTGAATATGGCATGGAAGACGAGGACAACTCTCCGAAAGATGTTAATAATGTAAATAATTGCAATACCTTATCTCAGAAATATAGACAGATCTTGAAGAAGGCCAGAATGCAAAACGGCCGAAACACCGTGAATATGACATGGAAGATGAGGACAACTCTCCGAAAGATGTTAATAATGTAAATAATTGCAATACCTTATCTCAGAAATATAGACAGATCTTGAAGAAGGCCAGAATGCAAAACGGCCGAAACACCGTGAATATGACATGGAAGATGAGGACAACTCTCCGAAAGATGTTAATAATGTAAATAATTGCAATACCTTATCTCAGAAATATAGACAGATCTTGAAGAAGGCCAGAATGCAAAACGGCCGAAACGCCGTGAATATGGCATGGAAGATGAGGACAACTCCCCGAACGATGTTAATAATGTAAATAATTGCAATACCTTATCTCAAGAAATATAGACAGGATCTTGAAGAAGGCCAGAATGTAAAACGGCCGAAACACCGTGAATATGGCATGGAAGATGAGGACAACTCTCCGAAAGATGTTAATAATGTAAATAATTGCAATACCTTATCTCAGAAATATAGACAGATCTTGAAGAAGGCCAGAATGCAAAACGGCCGAAACGCCGTGAATATGGCATGGAAGATGAGGACAACTCTCCGAACGATGTTAATAATGTAAATAATTGCAATACCTTATCTCAGAAATATAGACAGATCTTGAAGAAGGCCAGAATGTAAAACGGCCGAAACACCGTGAATATGGCATGGAAGATGAGGACAACTCTCCGAAAGATGTTAATAATGTAAATAATTGCAATACCTTATCTCAGAAATATAGACAGATCTTGAAGAAGGCCAGAATGCAAAACGGCCGAAACGCCGTGAATATGGCATGGAAGATGAGGACAACTCTCCGAACGATGTTAATAATGTAAATAATTGCAATACCTTATCTCAGAAATATAGACAGATCTTGAAGAAGGCCAGAATGTAAAACGGCCGAAACACCATGAATATAGCATGGAAGATGAGGACAACTCTCCGAAAGATGTTAATAATGTAAATAATTGCAATACCTTATCTCAGAAATATAGACAATATTTGTTTGTAATTATATATATTTTTGTCTTAGGTGTTGATGATGTTTTTTAACTCCTAAACAAAATTACGTTTTTTTTTTGTATCGCGTGAGTTTTATTGTAGATTTTGTTTACCAATTTGTCAAAAATGGCGTATATATGCTCTCAAAATTAGTGACTACCCTGCATTCCTTAAAAAAATAAAATAAACACCTTAAAATGAGATATTGTTGTATTTATTTTTAAAGGAAAAGATAAAATTTTAGTAACTACAGTGTATTTGCTTTTATTTTTCATGGGTCCTCTTTCTACCAAAATGTTTACAATATATTTTGCTAAATTAATAATATTATGTACGTGAAAAATTATATTTTGTTTTTCAACTTTTACTCCTACCCCCCATTAAAGTTTTTAGCTAAGTTAAATGTTAATACAGTTTTTAGATGTTAACTCAGCACTGACAAAACATATGTAGCTGACTTTGTTAAAAGAAAAACATGATTGTGCTATTAGGACAGTATTTTCATGTTTTTTAGTTTTTCATTTTGAAATAATCTGCATAAAATGGCAAAATCAAAGCAACTAAACATTGAGGTGAGGGTACAAATTTAAATTTTATTCTAAAACGCTACTCTTAAAGACAAGTTGCCTGTTGAAGATTTCTAGACATGATGTGCAATATTCGTTAAAATGTGCGGTTAGCAACAAGTGCCAATGTTGGCAGAAAAAGAGATGGAGCAACAAAAGTGATAACTGCTGATGATGATAACAACTTAATTGAGAGCAAAAAAAAAAAAAATAACCGAAGTAAAACTTCTGCAGAGTTGACAGCTGAATTCAATTCATCTCGACAGCAACCAGTTTCGCTCTCAACTCTGAAAAATCAACTTAGCGGACCTCAGCGGGGTACATATCTATCAAGGAAGGTGAATAAACAGAAAAGAGTGCTTGGGGTAATACGCATAAGAGCTGAATATTGATAGAGTGACAAGATTTCCTTGATAATATCTAATAGATTAACTGAAAGTTCTGGGATCCACCTATCATTTGGGCAATTTATACACACACTTTTATTTTATTTTTTTTTATTTTTATAAGCGTTTCACCCCGAGCAAGGCATGTCACTGCCACTACTGCGCAGGGGGCTACGTAGGGTGGAGAAAGGCTGATTAAATATAGGAAATGACAGAGGGTGGGTGATAGGCGGGTAAGGATACCGAGAATGAGGGTTGGGTAGATGAGAGTGTTGTGAGAATAGTTGGGAGTTAGTGTGATAGGAGGTGTCTATTGACCCTACATTTAAACACCTGGAGATTGTAACTGTCGGGAAAGCAGACTTGTGGAAGGGAGTTCCACAGGCGGGAAGCGCGAGAAAAGAAGCTGTTGGAGTAGAATTTACGGTTACATCTTATTTGTTTAACTGTAAAAGGGTGGGACCTAGTTGCTAATCTAGTATCTCGTGTAAATTCGTGCTTAGGCGGCACCAGTGATCTAAGCTCATCGGAGCAGAAGCCATGAAAGTACTTGTAGAAGAGGCACAGGGAAGCCACATCACGCCGGTGAGAGAGCGGCTGCAGCCGGTCTGCCAAGTCAGTATCAACCACGTTACAGATCCTCCTTTGTATTTTGTCAAGAAGCCCAAGGAGAGCAGCAGGGGCACCCGACCAGATATGGCAGCAATATTCAATACACGGGCGGATGGTAGATTTGTATATGTGCAGAATAGATTCAGGTGGGAAAAATTTCCGGGTCCTGCACAGGGAGCTGACTTTCATAGCAGCAGATTTGGCAATGGATTCAATATAGTCATTCAATTTGAGGTCCGCCGAGAGTGTAAGGCCAAGGAGGCGTAGTATTTTACTCTCTGGGAGGCTAGCCTGTCCCATGCTAATGGGAGGTAGATGCGATTGTCTATGGTGGTTAGTTGATAACAGCTTTGTTTTAGAGGCATTGAAATTTACCAGCCATTCCCTACCCGGCTTTTTGTTGTGTAGTGAATGGTAATAAGAGCAAGGTTTGACATTTGTTCCGCAGTGATATTTGTTAGTTCCTTGTTTCTTGACAATCTGGTTTTCCAGCCCGAGTTTATAGCTCGGGCCACGGTAAAGTAGCGTTTCTCGCGCGAAACACCGGAAAAACAGTTGTCCGGTGTTCGGCCACTTTGTGGCAATGGCCACAGATGGGCCGGTGGAAGTCGTTCCCCCCACCACGGCGTCGGTGGGAGGAAAGGAGGGGGATTGGGCTTTACCGCCTCGGGATAATCCCCCTTCAGTACCAGTAGTAACAGTAGCAGCACTAGCAGCAGGATCCGGAACTGTACCGGCACCGGCAGCAGCAGCACCTGGATCCCCCAAACCTTCAACCTCTGGATGGAAAGGAGGAAAGGTCCCGATGAAGGGGGAAACTTACTATGAAGAGCTGCGGAAAAACAAATACGCAAACTACATTTCGGGCACAGAGCTGTTGTCGGTACCAGAAGAGTTGGCGGTGGTCGAGGCCAGGATCATATCCCTCATTACGAAGGACCCCAAAACTCACAAGTTGGTGGGGATTAACAGGGAGAAGTTTGAAGAGGCCATTAAGACCCTAGAAATCAAAGCCAAGGCTATAGCGAGACGAACTGGCGCTACATGGGACGTCCTGCTTGGCTCGGCCGAGGAGGCCAGGCAGCTGTCCGGAGTGGTCCTGGAGACCAAAACACTCCTGTTTCAAACGGAGTACATGGGGACGCGTAAGGTAAAAATTACATTACACGGCGTCCCCATGGACATTTCCCAGGACCATATTGGGGCCTTTTTTGCCCAGTATGGAAAGGTTGCGGAGGTCTCGGCGTTGCGCTCCAAGGCGGGTTTCCTGTCCGGGGACATGGCCCTGCAGGTGACCCTTTCCAAGGAAAAGATCGCTGAAATTCCAAACATCCTCACCTGCAGGAAGCGTGCGATTTTTGTAATTGTTGAGGGCAGGAAACCCTGCTGTTGGGCCTGTGGGGCGGCGGATCACGTCGCTAAGGCGTGCCCAACAAAGAATCCGGCCCCGAAGGCCCAGCCAACCAAGAGGCAGGATGGACCGGCGGAGAAGGGAAAATCAGCACCTCCAACACCAACATCAGCATCATCAGCACCAGCACCAGGAGTAAACAAGGAGGGCGAGTGGCAGGTGGTGGCAAGGAAGAAGACTAAAACGCCTTCACCTGTGAAGGTGCCGTCACCTGCCAAGGCTCCTGCAAATACAAAGGAGCCCGCAGCGGTAAAATCGCCTCCTAAACAGGGGAAGGTGAAAAAACCTCCCCAAATTGAAGAACCGGAGGAAGAAGAACGGATGGAGGTACAGAGATCCTCATCCCTGAAACGCGGCAGGGAAGACAGAGAGGAGGAGCATCGAGAGAGCCCGAAAAGCAGGCGGAGAAGCAGAAGTAGGGAGAAAAGGATTCCTTCAACACCCAAGTGCTCGTCTCTGCCTGCTTCTCCGGAGAGGCAAAGTTATGCCCAAAAGGCAAGGAGCCTTCCCTCGTCCCCGCGGAAAGCTTCCCAGTCCCCAGCCTTTAAATTGACCCCACTAAGACCTGCATCTTCAACCCCCACTCCCTCCCCTTCTCCTATGCCCACTCCCACTCGGGCAAAAAA
This sequence comes from Ascarosepion bandense, assembly GCA_037127315.1. Taxonomy (NCBI): domain Eukaryota; kingdom Metazoa; phylum Mollusca; class Cephalopoda; order Sepiida; family Sepiidae; genus Ascarosepion; species Ascarosepion bandense. Next base: position 8,014,878 of record JBBBDQ010001462.1, on the reverse strand, counting down.
GAAAAAAGCCCTGCCCCAGGGGGAAGCACTCATGAGAGTGAATGAGGACGTTGCCTCAGAATGGTCCTCCCAGAGGCGCAAGTTACTAAAACCCCTGCTGAGGCTGACCTCGGTGGACGGCGTTTCGGTGGAGGATCCCAGGAACTTTTCCCAGGCCCCAGGAGTAATTACCCTTGTGAGAAATACCGGGGGTAACCTGAGGGTCTGGGACCACATTTCCGAAGTCAAGAGACTCTATCCAAAAATCAGGATGGTTCAGGAGAATACTCCTGAACTTAAAAAAATGTCAAAAAATTGTGCGGGGAGGTTCCCTGTTTTACTCCACCCCAGTCTTTATAGGGTGGTAAAACTAACTTACCCCACGGACGTCGGCGGGATTGTCCTAGACGGGCGGATTACGTCCGATGTAGGAACGGGTTCCCTAGGACAGTCCGTCGGGGTCCTTTCTGCTAAAGATTTCCGTCCCGTATGCAATTAGAGAGCCTTTGTTGCCTGTTTTTTCTTTTTTCTTTTTCAGGTTTAAAAGATGTCTATTAAGATAGCCAGCTTGAATGCGAAGGGCCTGAGGGATCGGGGTAAGGCGGCTCGCCTGCTTCGTGACCTCTTGTCCTTCGGCGTGGATGTGGCCGCGATCCAAGAGACTCACTTTGTTTGCGAAGTCGACTCTTGTGTGCTGTCTAACGACTTTGTCGTCTATTCAGCATATGGGAGCCGGCAAGCCAGAGGTGTTTCTTTGCTGGTCAAGCGTACCCTGGACGCGAAGGTTGACCTTGTCCATGTCGGTGCCGAGGGCCGGCTGATCGTGGCTGATATTGCAGTGAAAAGCAAATTGTTCCGGCTGATTGCGGTTTATGCGCCCAATAAGCAAGGTGAGCGTGTCTCTTTCTTTCGGCTGTTGGAGCCCTTTATGGTGCATTCAACACGGCTAATCTTAGTTGGGGACTGGAATGCCATCCTAACCCCCAAATGGGATAGAGGGAGGGGCGCTAGCGGGAGGAATGAGGATCGTAGCCTGGTTGATCTGATCGACGAATTTGGTCTCGTCGATAGATACCGGGTCGATCATCCGGATGGGAGTATGTGGACGTGGGCGCTTAATTGGCCTTCTACCCGGGTATCTGCGTACCTGGATAGGATGTTAGTGAGAGTGGCCGACATAGACTTCTTAGAATGTCCAACGTTCCACTGGCTAGGCTACACGGACCACAAACTCGTTTGTGCCCGTGTGGTGTTAGACTTTAGGCCTAGGTTGGCTGGTTATTGGAAGTTCAATCAGTCCTTACTGGACAGGCGGGACTTTCGTGACCAGCTGACAAAACTAGTTCAGCGGGCGTTAATTGGGCGAGTCATTGGGAATAAGTGGTGGGTTAACCTTAAGGACTCCATTAGGTCTTTCGCCACCAAATATAGCCAGCGGCTCAAACTAGATAAGGCTGCGGAGGCAAAGACACTTAGTGCTAATTTCGCCCGGGCGGAGGCTGGTGGGGATCCCCTAGAGATAGCCTTAGCCAGGGAGGCCCTGAGGCGCACGACTAGCGAGCGCTATATGGGCCAGGTAATTAGGGCTAAGTTAAGCAAGATGTCTTCCGAAGCTGTGAACATGGGCGCAGAACTGCGCAAGGAAGAAATTCGTCGGGCCGGCGATCGGTACATTCGAGAGGTGCGCGACCCGGAGGGACATCTCCTTCGGTCCACCGACGACATGTGCGAGGCGTTCCGGCAGCATTTCGAACACCGGTTTACCAAGGAGCCTGGTCTCCGTGACGAGGAGTTTCGCAGCTATTTGGCTGACTTTCCCCGGCTTTTGCCGGCTGAAGCGGCTAGCTGCGAAGGGGAGATTACGGAGGACGAAGTCTACGCGGCTTTGAAGAAGACCGGCAGTGGCAAGTCGCCAGGTTTGGATGGTTTGCCCTATGAATTGTACTTGAGGATGTCGCACCTTTTTGTCCCGCTCTTGACTGTCGTGTTCAACCACTGGTTTCGGCAGGGGTCCATCCCCGGTCGGATCACCAGGGGCGTGATCACGCTGTTGGGAAAAGGCAAGAAGGTTGGGCGGGGATTAGATGATTACAGGCCCATAACTCTGCTAAACACAGAGTTAAAGATTTTGGCCAAGATCCTGACGAATCGCTTGCAGCTAGTTGCCGAGTCTCTGTTGGAACCGGATCAGACTTGTTCTGTGAAGGGACGAACAATTCAGAGCAACCTGCACTTGATTCGCACGATCGTAGAGGGTGTAGAAGACGACGAAGAGGCCGCGCTGATCAATTTGGATCAGTCCAAGGCATTTGATAGGATTGACCATGGCTACCTGGCTGCTGTCCTGCAGGCCGCCGGATTCAAACCCGACTTCAGCCGCTGGATTAGCCTTCTGTATCGCTCCCCCAAGGCTGTGGTACAGGTGAACGGGAAGCTGTCGAGCGCTTTCGCGCTGTCTAGGTCGGTCCGACAGGGTTGTCCACTGTCGCCTCTCCTTTACGTCCTGGCGTTGGAGCCCCTCCTTCGCCGGCTAAGGGACGAGACGTGCAGTCCGGTCCTGCGTGGAATTGCTGTCCCTGGTGGAGCTCGAGCCAGGGTTTCCGCGTACGCCGATGACGTAACGACCTTTGTGTCCTCCCGCAGGGACATAAGGGCGGTACAGAAGGCGCTTGAACGGTACGAACAGGTAACAGGGGCCAGAATTAACCGCGACAAGTCGTCCGGCTTGCGGTTAGGTGCCTGGAAGGGTGTTTCCCTCCCGGGGCCCTTCGACTGGACGGACGGGCCGGTCAAGCTCCTCGGAGTTTGGTTCGGTCCGGACTTACAGTTGGAGAAAAACTGGTCAGAAGTACAGGCAAAGGTCGGCGCGTCGGTCGAGATTTGGCGTCGACGGAGTCTCTCCGTGAAGGGTCTGGCGGAGGTGTGTAATACATACCTCTTTCCCAGAATCCTTTACCGGCTGTCTGTACTTCCCCTTTGTGACGATCATGAGAAGGCGCTCGAGCGTTTGCTATTCTCCTGTCTTTGGAGAGGACGCAAACACATGGTCGACAAAGGAGTCTGTTGCCTCCGTCCGTGTCAAGGGGGTCTGGGGATGCCACACTTGAGGAGCCACGTGCTCGCTTCGAGGTTGGCATTCCTCAGGCGCGCGTTGGAGGAAGATCGGTTGCTTGCGGGGGTAGTGAGGGACATGTTCCCTAGCCTCACTATCACTCCCCCGCTCCTAAGGACTAGCAATAGGCCTTGGGGGCGGCCGAAATTCCTGCTCGAATGTCTGACGGCCCTTCGGGCCATTCCATGGTCCAGTGACCTTTCACGGCCTAGGAGAATCTTCTATCGGGGATTAGTGGAGGGCGCCGTGAAGGATGAACTGTGGAGTAAGCTTGGCATGTCGAGAGAGGAGTATCGCTCTCATTGGTCTTGGGCGCCAGGTGCGGATTGGCTCAACAACTCTGAGTTTTCTCTGACCTGGCGATTGGCTCGGAATGGTTTGTCTCTCAACGACAAGCGGTTCGCAATGGGCCTGGCGGATTTGCCAGATTGTGAACGTTGCGTCCTTGGAATTAAGGAGACGTCTGCGCACGCCTTCTTCCATTGTTCGCGCGTTCGCCCGTTGTGGGCGCGTGTTGGCGAGTTGACTGCTCGTATCGCGCCGCGGGAGCTTGTGCTCATTGATCGCGCATACGCTGTGGACAATGTGTCGCCCCCGTACTCTGGAGTGAAGCGGATGGTGTTTCTGTCGCTACTGGCCACGGCTAGAATGGTGATTTGGATGACGCGTCTGGAGGAAGTCTTGCGGGGAGGTCGTCTTTCGGATCAGGATCTAATCCGATATTTTGAGCACCAGCTCAAAATTAAGATTAGAACTGAACGGAAACGGCTGCACCCGACAGAGTTCAGCGAAAGGTGGGTATATGCGGCGAGCCTGGTTCGCGTGACCGGGGCTAGCCTTGATTTTCTCTTTTAGATCTGCTAGTTGCATCGGGGTGGATTCCTTTGGAACCCCTCCCGTGGTTAAGGTAGAAGTTCTTTTTTGTGCCTAGTTAATGTGAGTGAATGTGTTTGTCCTGGCCTGTTCCCGGCTCCATTGCTTTTGTTATGATCCAGTTCGAGATTCCCATTGTCCAAGTATTCTTTTGTCCCGTTTTCACTCTCGGCTGGGTCAGCCTTATACATTCTCCAGTCCAATTTATTTTGTTCCCTGCTTCTCCATTCCCCTTAGAAAGAGAGCTGCTTGATTTTGTTCTTTTAAGGCAGAATACAGTGGCCTCTTTAATTACGTGGGTGTGTTTGGGTCTTACTAATCCATGTATATATATTCATTTGAAATTGTTTTTTGTTTTGGGGTTTTTTGTTTCTTCATTCCCCCTCCCCATCATGTCATTTCATGAATAAAGTTTTAAATTTATTTTTGTACACTATTGTAAATATTGTAAATACACAAATTTTTATGTACATTTGGGGCGTTTTTAGGTCCCTGGTATGTTACTGCGGTATTTTGGTGTATGATAGGTATGAGTGTTGATGGACAAATTTTTATGGTGAATGAGAAAATTGTAACGTATGTATGGGTCGTGAATCTGATTAGCTAGGTATAAGATAGTTACGGAAGACCAACCCAAGTTTTTGTTCCCCCTCCCCATTGTTTGGCCTTGTGCCAGAATTTGTACTTTGTTGGCAAATAAATAAGTACCAGCCATTCCCTACCCGGCTTTTTGTTGTGTAGTGAATGGTAATAAGAGCAAGGTTTGACATTTGTTCCGCAGTGATATTTGTTAGTTCCTTGTTTCTTGACAATCTGGTTTTCCAGCCCGAGTTTATAGCTCGGGCCACGGTAAAGTAGCGTTTCTCGCGCGAAACACCGGAAAAACAGTTGTCCGGTGTTCGGCCACTTTGTGGCAATGGCCACAGATGGGCCGGTGGAAGTCGTTCCCCCCACCACGGCGTCGGTGGGAGGAAAGGAGGGGGATTGGGCTTTACCGCCTCGGGATAATCCCCCTTCAGTACCAGTAGTAACAGTAGCAGCACTAGCAGCAGGATCCGGAACTGTACCGGCACCGGCAGCAGCAGCACCTGGATCCCCCAAACCTTCAACCTCTGGATGGAAAGGAGGAAAGGTCCCGATGAAGGGGGAAACTTACTATGAAGAGCTGCGGAAAAACAAATACGCAAACTACATTTCGGGCACAGAGCTGTTGTCGGTACCAGAAGAGTTGGCGGTGGTCGAGGCCAGGATCATATCCCTCATTACGAAGGACCCCAAAACTCACAAGTTGGTGGGGATTAACAGGGAGAAGTTTGAAGAGGCCATTAAGACCCTAGAAATCAAAGCCAAGGCTATAGCGAGACGAACTGGCGCTACATGGGACGTCCTGCTTGGCTCGGCCGAGGAGGCCAGGCAGCTGTCCGGAGTGGTCCTGGAGACCAAAACACTCCTGTTTCAAACGGAGTACATGGGGACGCGTAAGGTAAAAATTACATTACACGGCGTCCCCATGGACATTTCCCAGGACCATATTGGGGCCTTTTTTGCCCAGTATGGAAAGGTTGCGGAGGTCTCGGCGTTGCGCTCCAAGGCGGGTTTCCTGTCCGGGGACATGGCCCTGCAGGTGACCCTTTCCAAGGAAAAGATCGCTGAAATTCCAAACATCCTCACCTGCAGGAAGCGTGCGATTTTTGTAATTGTTGAGGGCAGGAAACCCTGCTGTTGGGCCTGTGGGGCGGCGGATCACGTCGCTAAGGCGTGCCCAACAAAGAATCCGGCCCCGAAGGCCCAGCCAACCAAGAGGCAGGATGGACCGGCGGAGAAGGGAAAATCAGCACCTCCAACACCAACATCAGCATCATCAGCACCAGCACCAGGAGTAAACAAGGAGGGCGAGTGGCAGGTGGTGGCAAGGAAGAAGACTAAAACGCCTTCACCTGTGAAGGTGCCGTCACCTGCCAAGGCTCCTGCAAATACAAAGGAGCCCGCAGCGGTAAAATCGCCTCCTAAACAGGGGAAGGTGAAAAAACCTCCCCAAATTGAAGAACCGGAGGAAGAAGAACGGATGGAGGTACAGAGATCCTCATCCCTGAAACGCGGCAGGGAAGACAGAGAGGAGGAGCATCGAGAGAGCCCGAAAAGCAGGCGGAGAAGCAGAAGTAGGGAGAAAAGGATTCCTTCAACACCCAAGTGCTCGTCTCTGCCTGCTTCTCCGGAGAGGCAAAGTTATGCCCAAAAGGCAAGGAGCCTTCCCTCGTCCCCGCGGAAAGCTTCCCAGTCCCCAGCCTTTAAATTGACCCCACTAAGACCTGCATCTTCAACCCCCACTCCCTCCCCTTCTCCTATGCCCACTCCCACTCGGGCAAAAAAGAAAAAAGCCCTGCCCCAGGGGGAAGCACTCATGAGAGTGAATGAGGACGTTGCCTCAGAATGGTCCTCCCAGAGGCGCAAGTTACTAAAACCCCTGCTGAGGCTGACCTCGGTGGACGGCGTTTCGGTGGAGGATCCCAGGAACTTTTCCCAGGCCCCAGGAGTAATTACCCTTGTGAGAAATACCGGGGGTAACCTGAGGGTCTGGGACCACATTTCCGAAGTCAAGAGACTCTATCCAAAAATCAGGATGGTTCAGGAGAATACTCCTGAACTTAAAAAAATGTCAAAAAATTGTGCGGGGAGGTTCCCTGTTTTACTCCACCCCAGTCTTTATAGGGTGGTAAAACTAACTTACCCCACGGACGTCGGCGGGATTGTCCTAGACGGGCGGATTACGTCCGATGTAGGAACGGGTTCCCTAGGACAGTCCGTCGGGGTCCTTTCTGCTAAAGATTTCCGTCCCGTATGCAATTAGAGAGCCTTTGTTGCCTGTTTTTTCTTTTTTCTTTTTCAGGTTTAAAAGATGTCTATTAAGATAGCCAGCTTGAATGCGAAGGGCCTGAGGGATCGGGGTAAGGCGGCTCGCCTGCTTCGTGACCTCTTGTCCTTCGGCGTGGATGTGGCCGCGATCCAAGAGACTCACTTTGTTTGCGAAGTCGACTCTTGTGTGCTGTCTAACGACTTTGTCGTCTATTCAGCATATGGGAGCCGGCAAGCCAGAGGTGTTTCTTTGCTGGTCAAGCGTACCCTGGACGCGAGGGTTGACCTTGTCCATGTCGGTGCCGAGGGCCGGCTGATCGTGGCCGATATTGCAGTGAAAAGCAAATTGTTCCGGCTGATTGTGGTTTATGCGCCCAATAAGCAAGGTGAGCGTGTCTCTTTCTTTCGGCTGTTGGAGCCCTTTATGGTGCATTCAACACGGCTAATCTTAGTTGGGGACTGGAATGCCATCCTAACCCCCAAATGGGATAGAGGGAGGGGCGCTAGCGGGAGGAATGATGATCGTAGCCTGGTTGATCTGATCGACGAATTTGGTCTCGTCGATAGATACCGGGTCGATCATCCGGATGGGAGTATGTGGACGTGGGCGCTTAATTGGCCTTCTACCCGGGTATCTGCGTACCTGGATAGGATGTTAGTGAGAGTGGCCGACATAGACTTCGTAGAATGTCCAACGTTCCACTGGCTAGGCTACACGGACCACAAACTCGTTTGTGCCCGTGTGGTGTTAGACTTTAGGCCTAGGTTGGCTGGTTATTGGAAGTTCAATCAGTCCTTACTGGACAGGCGGGACTTTCGTGACCAGCTGACAAAACTAGTTCAGCGGGCGTTAATTGGGCGAGTCATTGGGAATAAGTGGTGGGTTAACCTTAAGGACTCCATTAGGTCTTTCGCCACCAGATATAGCCAGCGGCTCAAACTAGATAAGGCTGCGGAGGCAAAGACACTTAGTGCTAATTTCGCCCGGGCGGAGGCTGGTGGGGATCCCCTAGAGATAGCCTTAGCCAGGGAGGCCCTGAGGCGCACGACTAGCGAGCGCTATATGGGCCAGGTAATTAGAGCTAAGTTAAGCAAGATGTCTTCCGAAGCTGTGAACATGGGCGCAGAACTGCGCAAGGAAGAAATTCGTCGGGCCGGCGATCGGTACATTCGAGAAGTGCGCGACCCGGAGGGGCATCTCCTTCGGTCCACCGACGACATGTGCGAGGCGTTCCGGCAGCATTTCGAACACCGGTTTACCAAGGAGCCTGGTCTCCGTGACGAGGAGTTTCGCAGCTATTTGGCTGACTTTCCCCGGCTTTTGCCGGCTGAAGCGGCTAGCTGCGAAGGGGAGATTACGGAGGACGAAGTCTACGCGGCTTTGAAGAAGACCGGCAGTGGCAAGTCGCCAGGTTTGGATGGTTTGCCCTATGAATTGTACTTGAGGATGTCGCACCTTTTTGTCCCGCTCTTGACTGTCGTGTTCAACCACTGGTTTCGGCAGGGGTCCATCCCCGGTCGGATCACCAGGGGCGTGATCACGCTGTTGGGAAAAGGCAAGAAGGTTGGGCGGGGATTAGATGATTACAGGCCCATAACTCTGCTAAACACAGAGTTAAAGATTTTGGCCAAGATCCTGACGAATCGCTTGCAGCTAGTTGCCGAGTCTCTGTTGGAACCGGATCAGACTTGTTCTGTGAAGGGACGAACAATTCAGAGCAACCTGCACTTGATCCGCACGATCGTAGAGGGTGTAGAAGACGACGAAGAGGCCGCGCTGATCAATTTGGATCAGTCCAAGGCATTTGATAGGATTGACCATGGCTACCTGGCTGCTGTCCTGCAGGCCGCCGGATTCAAACCCGACTTCAGCCGCTGGATTAGCCTTCTGTATCGCTCCCCCAAGGCTGTGGTACAGGTGAACGGGAAGCTGTCGAGCGCTTTCGCGCTGTCTAGGTCGGTCCGACAGGGTTGTCCACTGTCGCCTCTCCTTTACGTCCTGGCGTTGGAGCCTCTCCTTCGCCGGCTAAGGGACGAGACGTGCAGTCCGGTCCTGCGTGGAATTGCTGTCCCTGGAGGAGCTCGAGCCAGGGTTTCCGCGTACGCCGATGACGTAACGACCTTTGTGTCCTCCCGCAGGGACATAAGGGCGGTACAGAAGGCGCTTGAACGGTACGAACAGGTAACAGGGGCCAGAATTAACCGCGACAAGTCGTCCGGCTTGCGGTTAGGTGCCTGGAAGGGTGTTTCCCTCCCGGGGCCCTTCGACTGGACGGACGGGCCGGTCAAGCTCCTCGGAGTTTGGTTCGGTCCGGACTTACAGTTGGAGAAAAACTGGTCAGAAGTACAGGCAAAGGTCGGCGCGTCGGTCGAGATTTGGCGTCGACGGAGTCTCTCCGTGAAGGGTCTGGCGGAGGTGTGTAATACATACCTCTTTCCCAGAATGCTTTACCGGCTGTCTGTACTTCCCCTTTGTGACGATCATGAGAAGGCGCTCGAGCGTTTGCTATTCTCCTGTCTTTGGAGAGGACGCAAACACATGGTCGACAAAGGAGTCTGTTGCCTCCGTCCGTGTCAAGGGGGTCTGGGGATGCCACACTTGAGGAGCCATGTGCTCGCTTCGAGGTTGGCATTCCTCAGGCGCGCGTTGGAGGAAGATCGGTTGCTTGCGGGGGTAGTGAGGGACATGTTCCCTAGCCTCACTATCACTCCCCCGCTCCTAAGGACTAGCAATAGGCCTTGGGGGCGGCCGAAATTCCTGCTCGAATGTCTGACGGCCCTTCGGGCCATTCCATGGTCCAGTGACCTTTCACGGCCTAGGAGAATCTTCTATCGGGGATTAGTGGAGGGCGCCGTGAAGGATGAACTGTGGAGTAAGCTCGGCATGTCGAGAGAGGAGTATCGCTCTCATTGGTCTTGGGCGCCAGGTGCGGATTGGCTCAACAACTCTGAGTTTTCTCTGACCTGGCGATTGGCTCGGAATGGTTTGTCTCTCAACGACAAGCGTTTCGCAATGGGCCTGGCGGATTTGCCAGATTGTGAACGTTGCGTCCTTGGAATTAAGGAGACGTCTGCGCACGCCTTCTTCCATTGTTCGCGCGTTCGCCCGTTGTGGGCGCGTGTTGGCGAGTTGACTGCTCGTATCGCGCCGCGGGAGCTTGTGCTCATTGATCGCGCATACGCTGTGGACAATGTGTCGCCCCCGTACTCTGGAGTGAAGCGGATGGTGTTTCTGTCGCTACTGGCCACGGCTAGAATGGTGATTTGGATGACGCGTCTGGAGGAAGTCTTGCGGGGAGGTCGTCTTTCGGATCAGGATCTAATCCGATATTTTGAGCACCAGCTCAAAATTAAGATTAGAACTGAACGGAAACGGCTGCACCCGACAGAGTTCAGCGAAAGGTGGGTATATGCAGCGAGCCTGGTTCGCGTGACCGGGGCTAGCCTTGATTTTCTCTTTTAGATCTGCTAGTTGCATCGGGGTGGATTCCTTTGGAACCCCGCCCGTGGTTAAGGTAGAAGTCTCTTTTGTGCCTAGTTAATGTGAGTGAATGTGTTTGTCCTGGCCTGTTCCCGGCTTCATTGCTTTTGTTATGATCCAGTTCGAGATTCCCATTGTCCAAGTATTATTTTGTCCCGTTTTTACTCTCGGCTGGGTCAGCCTTATACATTCTCCAGTCCAATTTATTTTTGCCCCCTGCTTATCCATTCCCCTTAGAAAGAGAGCTGCTTGATTTTGTCCTTTTTTAAGGCAGAATACAGTGGCCTCTTTAATTATGTGGGTGTGTTTGGGTCTTACTAACATTGTGTATATATATTCATTTGAAATTGTTTTTGTTTTGGGGACTTTTGTTTCTTCATTCCCCCTTCCCATCATGTCATTTCATGAATAAAGTTTTAAATTTATTTTTGTACACTATTGTATATATTGTAAAAATCAGAAATTTTTATGTACATTTGGGGTGTTTTTAGGTCCCCGGTATGATTTTGCGGTATTTTGGTGCTTGATAGGTATGAGTGTTGATGGACAAATTTTTATGGTGAATGAGAAAATTGTAACGTATGTATGGGTCGTGAATCGGATTAGCTAGGTATAAGATAGTTACTGAAGACCATCCCAAGTTTTTGTTCCCCCTCCCATTTGTTGGCCTTGTGCCAGAATTTGTAATTTATTGCAAATAAATAATTACCAGCCATTTCCTACCCTCTTGACTTTTTGTTTTGGGGGTTGTGAAGGTAAGAGCAAAGAGCTGTTTTGTTCCTTCGTGATATTGCAGTGACTTTGTATCTTGGACATACGGATTTCCGGCCCGAGTTTATAGCTCGGGCTTGCGTAAAGTAGCGTTTTCAACGCGAAACACCGGAAAGAAGTTGTCCGGTGTTCGGCCACTTTGGTGGCAATGGCCTCGAATGGGCCGGATGAGGTCGTTCCTCCCACCACGGCGTCGGTGGGAGGAAAGGAGGGTGACTGGCAGTTACCGCCACGGGAGTCACCCTCCTTACTAGTACCAGTAGAAGAATCAGCAGCAGGACCCGTACCGGCTGCAGTGCCAGCTCCTGGATCCCCCAAACCATCTACCTCTGGGTGGACAGGGGGAAAAATTACCGAAAAAAATGAAGACTATTATGAAAAGATGAAGGCCAAGTACGAGGAATATATCAAAGGCACAGAGCTAGTCTCAGTGCCGGACCAGTTGGCGGAAATAGAGAAAAGGATCATTACTTTGATAACTAAAGATATCAAAACTCACAAGATGATCGGAGTGCCAAGAGACATATTTGAAGATGCTATCAAGGCACTGAACATCAAGGCTAGGGCCGTGGCGAGGAGGAGCAATGCCATATGGGACGTCCTGCTGGGCACCCCCGAAGAGGCTAAGCGTATGGTCGGATTGGTGCTGGAGACAAAAACTCTCCAGTTCCTGACTGAGTACATGGGTGCCCGTAAGGTCAAAATAACACTGCATGGCGTCCCTATGGACATTGCAGAAGACCACGTAGGCGCTTTCTTTGCTAATTATGGAAAAGTAGCCGCGGTCTCCTCGCTGCGGTCGAAGGCCGGGTTTATCACTGGTGACATGGTCCTGCAGGCGACTCTGTCAAAGGAGAACATTGATAAAATACCCAACGTCCTTACCTGCAGGGGCCGCAACATCTTTGTCATCGTGGAAGGCAGGAAGCCGTGCTGTTGGGTCTGTGGGGCGGCGGAACATGTCGCTAAAACGTGTCCGACTAAGAATCCGCCCCCAAAGGCCCAACCAGCCAAACAACAGCAACCTGTGAAAGAAGCAGCTAAGCCAAGCCCACCAGCACCAGCTCCGGCAGCCGGCAAGGAGGGTGATTGGCAGGTGGTGGCGAGGAAAAAAGCAAAAACGCCTTCTCCGGCCAAGGTGCCGGTCAAGGCTCCATCGCCTGTCAAAACACCTGCCAAAACACCCCCCAAAACAAAAGGAACCTACTCCCATAAAATCACCCACCAAACAAGGGAAGGAAAGAGCCCTCTCCCCTAAAAAGGATGTGGGGGAACCAATGGAGGTAGGGAGAGCGTCATCCCTGAAGCGCGGAAGAGAGGCGGAAGATGAGCAACAGGACGGCATAAAAAGCAGAAGGAGGAGCAGGAGCTCCGAAAGAAGGAAATATAGGGACAAGTGCGCGTCTGTACCGGTCTCTCCGGTCAGGCACACGTATGCCGATAAAGCTAGAAGCCTACCTTCTTCCCCGCGCAAAGCTTCCCAGTCCCCAACCTTTAATTTGATCCCTTTAAAAAAACAGATGCCTGTAACACCCTCTCCCTCCCCTTCTCCTATTCCCACTCCCTCTCGGGCAAAAAAAAAGAAAGCCCTCCCTCAAGGTGATGCACTGTTGAAGGTGGACGAAGGTATTGTGGAGGAGTGGTCCTCGCAGAGGAGAAAGCTCCTGAAGCCGCTCCTCAAACTAACTAAAGTTAAAGGACTTTCTACAGAAGAGCCAACAAACTTTCCCCAGGCCCCAGGAATAATTACCCTCGTTAGAAACACCGGGGGTAACCTGAGGGTCTGGGACCATATTGAAGAGGCCAAATTACACTATCCTAAAATAAGGATGGTCACTATGAACACACCTGAGCTCAAAAAAATGGGCAAAAATTGTTCGGGGAGGTTCCCGGTTATTCTCCACCCATGCTTATATAGGGTGGTAAAACTAACATATCCCACCGACGTCGGCGGGATTGTCCTAGACGGGCGGATTACGTCCGACATTGGTACAGGGTCCCTAGGACAGTCCGTCGGGGTCCCCTCTGCCCGAGATTTCTACCCCGTATGCGACTAGAGCCTTGTTGCATGTTTCTTTGTTTTTTCGTTTCAGGTTTAAAAGATGTCTATTAAGATAGCCAGCTTGAATGCGAAGGGCCTGAGGGATCGGGGTAAGGCGGCTCGCCTGCTTCGTGACCTCTTGTCCTTCGGCGTGGATGTGGCCGCGATCCAAGAGACTCACTTTGTTTGCGAAGTCGACTCTTGTGTGCTGTCTAACGACTTTGTCGTCTATTCAGCATATGGGAGCCGGCAAGCCAGAGGTGTTTCTTTGCTGGTCAAGCGTACCCTGGACGCGAAGGTTGACCTTGTCCATGTCGGTGCCGAGGGCCGGCTGATCGTGGCCGATATTGCAGTGAAAAGCAAATTGTTCCGGCTGATTGTGGTTTATGCGCCCAATAAGCAAGGTGAGCGTGTCTCTTTCTTTCGGCTGTTGGAGCCCTTTATGGTGCATTCAACACGGCTAATCTTAGTTGGGGACTGGAATGCCATCCTAACCCCCAAATGGGATAGAGGGAGGGGCGCTAGCGGGAGGAATGATGATCGTAGCCTGGTTGATCTGATCGACGAATTTGGTCTCGTCGATAGATACCGGGTCGATCATCCGGATGGGAGTATGTGGACGTGGGCGCTTAATTGGCCTTCTACCCGGGTATCTGCGTACCTGGATAGGATGTTAGTGAGAGTGGCCGACATAGACTTCTTAGAATGTCCAACGTTCCACTGGCTAGGCTACACGGACCACAAACTCGTTTGTGCCCGTGTGGTGTTAGACTTTAGGCCTAGGTTGGCTGGTTATTGGAAGTTCAATCAGTCCTTACTGGACAGGCGGGACTTTCGTGACCAGCTGACAAAACTAGTTCAGCGGGCGTTAATTGGGCGAGTCATTGGGAATAAGTGGTGGGTTAACCTTAAGGACTCCATTAGGTCTTTTGCCACCAAATATAGCCAGCGGCTCAAACTAGATAAGGCTGCGGAGGCAAAGACACTTAGTGCTAATTTCGCCCGGGCGGAGGCTGGTGGGGATCCCCTCGAGATAGCCTTAGCCAGGGAGGCCCTGAGGCGCACGACTAGCGAGCGCTATATGGGTCAGGTAATTAGAGCTAAGTTAAGCAAGATGTCTTCCGAAGCTGTGAACATGGGCGCAGAACTGCGCAAGGAAGAAATTCGTCGGGCCGGCGATCGGTACATTCGAGAGGTGCGCGACCCGGAGGGACATCTCCTTAGGTCCACCGACGACATGTGCGAGGCGTTCCGGCAGCATTTCGAACACCGGTTTACCAAGGAGCCTGGTCTCCGTGACGAGGAGTTTCGCAGCTATTTGGCTGACTTTCCCCGGCTTTTGCCGGCTGAAGCGGCTAGCTGCGAAGGGGAGATTACGGAGGATGAAGTCTACGCGGCTTTGAAGAAGACCGGCAGTGGCAAGTCGCCAGGTTTGGATGGTTTGCCCTATGAATTGTACTTGAGGATGTCGCACCTTTTTGTCCCGCTCTTGACTGTCGTGTTCAACCACTGGTTTCGGCAGGGGTCCATCCCCGGTCGGATCACCAGGGGCGTGATCACGCTGTTGGGAAAAGGCAAGAAGGTTGGGCGGGGATTAGATGATTACAGGCCCATAACTCTGCTAAACACAGAGTTAAAGATTTTGGCCAAGATCCTGACGAATCGCTTGCAGCTAGTTGCCGAGTCTCTGTTGGAACCGGATCAGACTTGTTCTGTGAAGGGACGAACAATTCAGAGCAACCTGCACTTGATCCGCACGATCGTAGAGGGTGTAGAAGACGACGAAGAGGCCGCGCTGATCAATTTGGATCAGTCCAAGGCATTTGATAGGATTGACCATGGCTACCTGGCTGCTGTCCTGCAGGCCGCCGGATTCAAACCCGACTTCAGCCGCTGGATTAGCCTTCTGTATCGCTCCCCCAAGGCTGTGGTACAGGTGAACGGGAAGCTGTCGAGCGCTTTCGCGCTGTCTAGGTCGGTCCGACAGGGTTGTCCACTGTCGCCTCTCCTTTACGTCCTGGCGTTGGAGCCTCTCCTTCGCCGGCTAAGGGACGAGACGTGCAGTCCGGTCCTGCGTGGAATTGCTGTCCCTGGTGGAGCTCGAGCCAGGGTTTCCGCGTACGCCGATGACGTAACGACCTTTGTGTCCTCCCGCAGGGACATAAGGGCGGTACAGAAGGCGCTTGAACGGTACGAACAGGTAACAGGGGCCAGAATTAACCGCGACAAGTCGTCCGGCTTGCGGTTAGGTGCCTGGAAGGGTGTTTCCCTCCCGGGGCCCTTCGACTGGACGGACGGGCCGGTCAAGCTCCTCGGAGTTTGGTTCGGTCCGGACTTACAGTTGGAGAAAAACTGGTCAGAAGTACAGGCAAAGGTCGGCGCGTCGGTCGAGATTTGGCGTCGACGGAGTCTCTCCGTGAAGGGTCTGGCGGAGGTGTGTAATACATACCTCTTTCCCAGAATGCTTTACCGGCTGTCTGTACTTCCCCTTTGTGACGATCATGAGAAGGCGCTCGAGCGTTTGCTATTCTCCTGTCTTTGGAGAGGACGCAAACACATGGTCGACAAAGGAGTCTGTTGCCTCCGTCCGTGTCAAGGGGGTCTGGGGATGCCACACTTGAGGAGCCACGTGCTCGCTTCGAGGTTGGCATTCCTCAGGCGCGCGTTGGAGGAAGATCGGTTGCTTGCGGGGGTAGTGAGGGACATGTTCCCTAGCCTCACTATCACTCCCCCGCTCCTAAGGACTAGCAATAGGCCTTGGGGGCGGCCGAAATTCCTGCTCGAATGTCTGACGGCCCTTCGGGCCATTCCATGGTCCAGTGACCTTTCACGGCCTAGGAGAATCTTCTATCGGGGATTAGTGGAGGGCGCCGTGAAGGATGAACTGTGGAGTAAGCTCGGCATGTCGAGAGAGGAGTATCGCTCTCATTGGTCTTGGGCGCCAGGTGCGGATTGGCTCAACAACTCTGAGTTTTCTCTGACCTGGCGATTGGCTCGGAATGGTTTGTCTCTCAACGACAAGCGTTTCGCAATGGGCCTGGCGGATTTGCCAGATTGTGAACGTTGCGTCCTTGGAATTAAGGAGACGTCTGCGCACGCCTTCTTTCATTGTTCGCGCGTTCGCCCGTTGTGGGCGCGTGTTGGCGAGTTGACTGCTCGTATCGCGCCGCGGGAGCTTGTGCTCATTGATCGCGCATACGCTGTGGACAATGTGTCGCCCCCGTACTCTGGAGTGAAGCGGATGGTGTTTCTGTCGCTACTGGCCACGGCTAGAATGGTGATTTGGATGACGCGTCTGGAGGAAGTCTTGCGGGGAGGTCGTCTTTCGGATCAGGATCTAATCCGATATTTTGAGCACCAGCTCAAAATTAAGATTAGAACTGAACGGAAACGGCTGCACCCGACAGAGTTCAGCGAAAGGTGGGTATATGCAGCGAGCCTGGTTCGCGTGACCGGGGCTAGCCTTGATTTTCTCTTTTAGATCTGCTAGTTGCATCGGGGTGGATTCCTTTGGAACCCCGCCCGTGGTTAAGGTAGAAGTCTCTTTTGTGCCTAGTTAATGTGAGTGAATGTGTTTGTCCTGGCCTGTTCCCGGCTTCATTGCTTTTGTTATGATCCAGTTCGAGATTCCCATTGTCCAAGTATTATTTTGTCCCGTTTTCACTCTCGGCTGGGTCAGCCTTATACATTCTCCAGTCCAATTTATTTTTGCCCCCTGCTTATCCATTCCCCTTAGAAAGAGAGCTGCTTGATTTTGTTCTTTTTTAAGGCAGAATACAGTGGTCTCTTTAATTATGTGGGTGTGTTTGGGTCTTACTAACATTGTGTATATATATTCATTTGAAATTGTTTTTTGTTTTGGGGTTTTTTGTTTCTTCATTCCCCCTCCCCATCATGTCATTTCATGAATAAAGTTTTAAATTTATTTTTGTAAGATATTGTATATATTGTAAAAATCAGAAATTTTTATGTACATTTGGGGTGTTTTTAGGTCCCTGGTATGATTTTGCGGTATTTTGGTGCTTGATAGGTATGAGTGTTGATGGACAAATTTTTATGGTGAATGAGAAAATTGTAACGTATGTATGGGTCGTGAATCTGATTAGCTAGGTATAAGATAGTTACGGAAGACCAACCCAAGTTTTTGTTCCCCCTCCCATTTGTTGGCCTTGTGCCAGAATTTGTAATTTATTGCAAATAAATAATTACCAGCCATTTCCTACCCGGCTTTTTGTTGTGTAGTGAATGGTAATAAGAGCAAGGTTTGACATTTGTTCCGCAGTGATATTTGTTAGTTCCTTGTTTCTTGACAATCTGGTTTTCCAGCCCGAGTTTATAGCTCGGGCCACGGTAAAGTAGCGTTTCTCGCGCGAAACACCGGAAAAACAGTTGTCCGGTGTTCGGCCACTTTGTGGCAATGGCCACAGATGGGCCGGTGGAAGTCGTTCCCCCCACCACGGCGTCGGTGGGAGGAAAGGAGGGGGATTGGGCTTTACCGCCTCGGGATAATCCCCCTTCAGTACCAGTAGTAACAGTAGCAGCACCAGCAGCAGGATCCGGAACTGTACCGGCACCGGCAGCAGCAGCACCTGGATCCCCCAAACCTTCGACCTCTGGATGAAAAGGAGGAAAGGTCCCGATGAAGGGGGAAACTTACTATGAAGAGCTGCGGAAAAACAAATACGCAAACTACATTTCGGGCACAGAGCTGTTGTCGGTACCAGAAGAGTTGGCGGTGGTCGAGGCCAGGATCATATCCCTCATTACGAAGGACCCCAAAACTCACAAGTTGGTGGGGATTAACAGGGAGAAGTTTGAAGAGGCCATTAAGACCCTAGAAATCAAAGCCAAGGCTATAGCGAGACGAACTGGCGCTACATGGGACGTCCTGCTTGGCTCGGCCGAGGAGGCCAGGCAGCTGTCCGGAGTGGTCCTGGAGACCAAAACACTCCTGTTTCAAACGGAGTACATGGGGACGCGTAAGGTAAAAATTACATTACACGGCGTCCCCATGGACATTTCCCAGGACCATATTGGGGCCTTTTTTGCCCAGTATGGAAAGGTTGCGGAGGTCTCGGCGTTGCGCTCCAAGGCGGGTTTCCTGTCCGGGGACATGGCCCTGCAGGTGACCCTTTCCAAGGAAAAGATCGCTGAAATTCCAAACATCCTCACCTGCAGGAAGCGTGCGATTTTTGTAATTGTTGAGGGCAGGAAACCCTGCTGTTGGGCCTGTGGGGCGGCGGATCACGTCGCTAAGGCGTGCCCAACAAAGAATCCGGCCCCGAAGGCCCAGCCAACCAAGAGGCAGGATGGACCGGCGGAGAAGGGAAAATCAGCACCTCCAACACCAACATCAGCATCATCAGCACCAGCACCAGGAGCAAACAAGGAGGGCGAGTGGCAGGTGGTGGCAAGGAAGAAGACTAAAACGCCTTCACCTGTGAAGGTGCCGTCACCTGCCAAGGCTCCTGCAAATACAAAGGAGCCCGCAGCGGTAAAATCGCCTCCTAAACAGGGGAAGGTGAAAAAACCTCCCCAAATTGAAGAACCGGAGGAAGAAGAACGGATGGAGGTACAGAGATCCTCATCCCTGAAACGCGGCAGGGAAGACAGAGAGGAGGAGCATCGAGAGAGCCCGAAAAGCAGGCGGAGAAGCAGAAGTAGGGAGAAAAGGATTCCTTCAACACCCAAGTGCTCGTCTCTGCCTGCTTCTCCGGAGAGGCAAAGTTATGCCCAAAAGGCAAGGAGCCTTCCCTCGTCCCCGCGGAAAGCTTCCCAGTCCCCAGCCTTTAAATTGACCCCACTAAGACCTGCATCTTCAACCCCCACTCCCTCCCCTTCTCCTATGCCCACTCCCACTCGGGCAAAAAAGAAAAAAGCCCTGCCCCAGGGGGAAGCACTCATGAGAGTGAATGAGGACGTTGCCTCAGAATGGTCCTCCCAGAGGCGCAAGTTACTAAAACCCCTGCTGAGGCTGACCTCGGTGGACGGCGTTTCGGTGGAGGATCCCAGGAACTTTTCCCAGGCCCCAGGAGTAATTACCCTTGTGAGAAATACCGGGGGTAACCTGAGGGTCTGGGACCACATTTCCGAAGTCAAGAGACTCTATCCAAAAATCAGGATGGTTCAGGAGAATACTCCTGAACTTAAAAAAATGTCAAAAAATTGTGCGGGGAGGTTCCCTGTTTTACTCCACCCCAGTCTTTATAGGGTGGTAAAACTAACTTACCCCACGGACGTCGGCGGGATTGTCCTAGACGGGCGGATTACGTCCGATGTAGGAACGGGTTCCCTAGGACAGTCCGTCGGGGTCCTTTCTGCTAAAGATTTCCGTCCCGTATGCAATTAGAGAGCCTTTGTTGCCTGTTTTTTCTTTTTTCTTTTTCAGGTTTAAAAGATGTCTATTAAGATAGCCAGCTTGAATGCGAAGGGCCTGAGGGATCGGGGTAAGGCGGCTCGCCTGCTTCGTGACCTCTTGTCCTTCGGCGTGGATGTGGCCGCGATCCAAGAGACTCACTTTGTTTGCGAAGTCGACTCTTGTGTGCTGTCTAACGACTTTGTCGTCTATTCAGCATATGGGAGCCGGCAAGCCAGAGGTGTTTCTTTGCTGGTCAAGCGTACCCTGGACGCGAAGGTTGACCTTGTCCATGTCGGTGCCGAGGGCCGGCTGATCGTGGCCGATATTGCAGTGAAAAGCAAATTGTTCCGGCTGATTGTGGTTTATGCGCCCAATAAGCAAGGTGAGCGTGTCTCTTTCTTTCGGCTGTTGGAGCCCTTTATGGTGCATTCAACACGGCTAATCTTAGTTGGGGACTGGAATGCCATCCTAACCCCCAAATGGGATAGAGGGAGGGGCGCTAGCGGGAGGAATGATGATCGTAGCCTGGTTGATCTGATCGACGAATTTGGTCTCGTCGATAGATACCGGGTCGATCATCCGGATGGGAGTATGTGGACGTGGGCGCTTAATTGGCCTTCTACCCGGGTATCTGCGTACCTGGATAGGATGTTAGTGAGAGTGGCCGACATAGACTTCTTAGAATGTCCAACGTTCCACTGGCTAGGCTACACGGA
Source organism: Ascarosepion bandense (assembly GCA_037127315.1). Taxonomy (NCBI): domain Eukaryota; kingdom Metazoa; phylum Mollusca; class Cephalopoda; order Sepiida; family Sepiidae; genus Ascarosepion; species Ascarosepion bandense. The sequence goes on along the minus strand of JBBBDQ010001462.1, from coordinate 7,994,694 downwards.
CCACAAACTCGTTTGTGCCCGTGTGGTGTTAGACTTTAGGCCTAGGTTGGCTGGTTATTGGAAGTTCAATCAGTCCTTACTGGACAGGCGGGACTTTCGTGACCAGCTGACAAAACTAGTTCAGCGGGCGTTAATTGGGCGAGTCATTGGGAATAAGTGGTGGGTTAACCTTAAGGACTCCATTAGGTCTTTCGCCACCAAATATAGCCAGCGGCTCAAACTAGATAAGGCTGCGGAGGCAAAGACACTTAGTGCTAATTTCGCCCGGGCGGAGGCTGGTGGGGATCCCCTAGAGATAGCCTTAGCCAGGGAGGCCCTGAGGCGCACGACTAGCGAGCGCTATATGGGTCAGGTAATTAGAGCTAAGTTAAGCAAGATGTCTTCCGAAGCTGTGAACATGGGCGCAGAACTGCGCAAGGAAGAAATTCGTCGGGCCGGCGATCGGTACATTCGAGAAGTGCGCGACCCGGAGGGGCATCTCCTTCGGTCCACCGACGACATGTGCGAGGCGTTCCGGCAGCATTTCGAACACCGGTTTACCAAGGAGCCTGGTCTCCGTGACGAGGAGTTTCGCAGCTATTTGGCTGACTTTCCCCGGCTTTTGCCGGCTGAAGCGGCTAGCTGCGAAGGGGAGATTACGGAGGACGAAGTCTACGCGGCTTTGAAGAAGACCGGCAGTGGCAAGTCGCCAGGTTTGGATGGTTTGCCCTATGAATTGTACTTGAGGATGTCGCACCTTTTTGTCCCGCTCTTGACTGTCGTGTTCAACCACTGGTTTCGGCAGGGGTCCATCCCCGGTCGGATCACCAGGGGCGTGATCACGCTGTTGGGAAAAGGCAAGAAGGTTGGGCGGGGATTAGATGATTACAGGCCCATAACTCTGCTAAACACAGAGTTAAAGATTTTGGCCAAGATCCTGACGAATCGCTTGCAGCTAGTTGCCGAGTCTCTGTTGGAACCGGATCAGACTTGTTCTGTGAAGGGACGAACAATTCAGAGCAACCTGCACTTGATTCGCACGATCGTAGAGGGTGTAGAAGACGACGAAGAGGCCGCGCTGATCAATTTGGATCAGTCCAAGGCATTTGATAGGATTGACCATGGCTACCTGGCTGCTGTCCTGCAGGCCGCCGGATTCAAACCCGACTTCAGCCGCTGGATTAGCCTTCTGTATCGCTCCCCCAAGGCTGTGGTACAGGTGAACGGGAAGCTGTCGAGCGCTTTCGCGCTGTCTAGGTCGGTCCGACAGGGTTGTCCACTGTCGCCTCTCCTTTACGTCCTGGCGTTGGAGCCTCTCCTTCGCCGGCTAAGGGACGAGACGTGCAGTCCGGTCCTGCGTGGAATTGCTGTCCCTGGTGGAGCTCGAGCCAGGGTTTCCGCGTACGCCGATGACGTAACGACCTTTGTGTCCTCCCGCAGGGACATAAGGGCGGTACAGAAGGCGCTTGAACGGTACGAACAGGTAACAGGGGCCAGAATTAACCGCGACAAGTCGTCCGGCTTGCGGTTAGGTGCCTGGAAGGGTGTTTCCCTCCCGGGGCCCTTCGACTGGACGGACGGGCCGGTCAAGCTCCTCGGAGTTTGGTTCGGTCCGGACTTACAGTTGGAGAAAAACTGGTCAGAAGTACAGGCAAAGGTCGGCGCGTCGGTCGAGATTTGGCGTCGGCGGAGTCTCTCCGTGAAGGGTCTGGCGGAGGTGTGTAATACATACCTCTTTCCCAGAATCCTTTACCGGCTGTCTGTACTTCCCCTTTGTGACGATCATGAGAAGGCGCTCGAGCGTTTGCTATTCTCCTGTCTTTGGAGAGGACGCAAACACATGGTCGACAAAGGAGTCTGTTGCCTCCGTCCGTGTCAAGGGGGTCTGGGGATGCCACACTTGAGGAGCCACGTGCTCGCTTCGAGGTTGGCATTCCTCAGGCGCGCGTTGGAGGAAGATCGGTTGCTTGCGGGGGTAGTGAGGGACATGTTCCCTAGCCTCACTATCACTCCCCCGCTCCTAAGGACTAGCAATAGGCCTTGGGGGCGGCCGAAATTCCTGCTCGAATGTCTGACGGCCCTTCGGGCCATTCCATGGTCCAGTGACCTTTCACGGCCTAGGAGAATCTTCTATCGGGGATTAGTGGAGGGCGCCGTGAAGGATGAACTGTGGAGTAAGCTCGGCATGTCGAGAGAGGAGTATCGCTCTCATTGGTCTTGGGCGCCAGGTGCGGATTGGCTCAACAACTCTGAGTTTTCTCTGACCTGGCGATTGGCTCGGAATGGTTTGTCTCTCAACGACAAGCGGTTCGCAATGGGCCTGGCGGATTTGCCAGATTGTGAACGTTGCGTCCTTGGAATTAAGGAGACGTCTGCGCACGCCTTCTTCCATTGTTCGCGCGTTCGCCCGTTGTGGGCGCGTGTCGGCGAGTTGACTGCTCGTATCGCGCCGCGGGAGCTTGTGCTCATTGATCGCGCATACGCTGTGGACAATGTGTCGCCCCCGTACTCTGGAGTGAAGCGGATGGTGTTTCTGTCGCTACTGGCCACGGCTAGAATGGTGATTTGGATGACGCGTCTGGAGGAAGTCTTGCGGGGAGGTCGTCTTTCGGATCAGGATCTAATCCGATATTTTGAGCACCAGCTCAAAATTAAGATTAGAACTGAACGGAAACGGCTGCACCCGACAGAGTTCAGCGAAAGGTGGGTATATGCAGCGAGCCTGGTTCGCGTGACCGGGGCTAGCCTTGATTTTCTCTTTTAGATCTGCTAGTTGCATCGGGGTGGATTCCTTTGGAACCCCGCCCGTGGTTAAGGTAGAAGTCTCTTTTGTGCCTAGTTAATGTGAGTGAATGTGTTTGTCCTGGCCTGTTCCCGGCTTCATTGCTTTTGTTATGATCCAGTTCGAGATTCCCATTGTCCAAGTATTATTTTGTCCCGTTTTCACTCTCGGCTGGGTCAGCCTTATACATTCTCCAGTCCAATTTATTTTTGCCCCCTGCTTATCCATTCCCCTTAGAAAGAGAGCTGCTTGATTTTGTTCTTTTTTAAGGCAGAATACAGTGGTCTCTTTAATTATGTGGGTGTGTTTGGGTCTTACTAACATTGTGTATATATATTCATTTGAAATTGTTTTTTGTTTTGGGGTTTTTTGTTTCTTCATTCCCCCTCCCCATCATGTCATTTCATGAATAAAGTTTTAAATTTATTTTTGTAAGATATTGTATATATTGTAAAAATCAGAAATTTTTATGTACATTTGGGGTGTTTTTAGGTCCCTGGTATGATTTTGCGGTATTTTGGTGCTTGATAGGTATGAGTGTTGATGGACAAATTTTTATGGTGAATGAGAAAATTGTAACGTATGTATGGGTCGTGAATCTGATTAGCTAGGTATAAGATAGTTACGGAAGACCAACCCAAGTTTTTGTTCCCCCTCCCATTTGTTGGCCTTGTGCCAGAATTTATGTACTTTTTCATAAATAAATAAGTACCAGCCATTTCCTACTGACTTTTGTTTTGTGGGTTGTGGTTGTAAGTGCAAAGTTCTGCTTTTGTTCCTACGTGATATTAGTAGTGACTTTGTATCTTGGACACACTGATTTCCGGCCCGAGTTTATAGCTCGGGCTCGCGTAAAGTAGCGTTTTCAACGCGAAACACCGGAAAGAAGTTGTCCGGTGTTCGGCCACTTTGTGGCAATGGCCTCTAATGGGCCGGATGAGGTCGTTCCTCCCACCACGGCGTCGGTGGGAGGAAAGGAGGGTGACTGGCAGTTACCGCCACGGGAGTCACCCTCCTTACTAGTACCAGTAGAAGAATCAGCAGCAGGACCCGTACCGGCTGCAGTGCCAGCTCCTGGATCCCCCAAACCATCTACCTCTGGGTGGACAGGGGGAAAAATTACCGAAAAAAATGAAGACTATTATGAAAAGATGAAGGCCAAGTACGAGGAATATATCAAAGGCACAGAGCTAGTCTCAGTGCCGGACCAGTTGGCGGAAATAGAGAAAAGGATCATTACTTTGATAACTAAAGATATCAAAACTCACAAGATGATCGGAGTGCCAAGAGACACATTTGAAGATGCTATCAAGGCACTGAACATCAAGGCTAGGGCCGTGGCGAGGAGGAGCAATGCCATATGGGACGTCCTGCTGGGCACCCCCGAAGAGGCTAAGCGTATGGTCGGATTGGTGCTGGAGACAAAAACTCTCCAGTTCCTGACTGAGTACATGGGTGCCCGTAAGGTCAAAATAACACTGCATGGCGTCCCTATGGACATTGCAGAAGACCACGTAGGCGCTTTCTTTGCTAATTATGGAAAAGTAGCCGCGGTCTCCTCGCTGCGGTCGAAGGCCGGGTTTATCACTGGTGACATGGTCCTGCAGGCGACTCTGTCAAAGGAGAACATTGATAAAATACCCAACGTCCTTACCTGCAGGGGCCGCAACATCTTTGTCATCGTGGAAGGCAGGAAGCCGTGCTGTTGGGTCTGTGGGGCGGCGGAACATGTCGCTAAAACGTGTCCGACTAAGAATCCGCCCCCAAAGGCCCAACCAGCCAAACAACAGCAACCTGTGAAAGAAGCAGCTAAGCCAAGCCCACCAGCACCAGCTCCGGCAGCCGGCAAGGAGGGTGATTGGCAGGTGGTGGCGAGGAAAAAAGCAAAAACGCCTTCTCCGGCCAAGGTGCCGGTCAAGGCTCCATCGCCTGTCAAAACACCTGCCAAAACACCCCCCAAAACAAAAGGAACCTACTCCCATAAAATCACCCACCAAACAAGGGAAGGAAAGAGCCCTCTCCCCTAAAAAGGATGTGGGGGAACCAATGGAGGTAGGGAGAGCGTCATCCCTGAAGCGCGGAAGAGAGGCGGAAGATGAGCAACAGGACGGCATAAAAAGCAGAAGGAGGAGCAGGAGCTCCGAAAGAAGGAAATATAGGGACAAGTGCGCGTCTGTACCGGTCTCTCCGGTCAGGCACACGTATGCCGATAAAGCTAGAAGCCTACCTTCTTCCCCGCGCAAAGCTTCCCAGTCCCCAACCTTTAATTTGATCCCTTTAAAAAAACAGATGCCTGTAACACCCTCTCCCTCCCCTTCTCCTATTCCCACTCCCTCTCGGGCAAAAAAAAAGAAAGCCCTCCCTCAAGGTGATGCACTGTTGAAGGTGGACGAAGGTATTGTGGAGGAGTGGTCCTCGCAGAGGAGAAAGCTCCTGAAGCCGCTCCTCAAACTAACTAAAGTTAAAGGACTTTCTACAGAAGAGCCAACAAACTTTCCCCAGGCCCCAGGAATAATTACCCTCGTTAGAAACACCGGGGGTAACCTGAGGGTCTGGGACCATATTGAAGAGGCCAAATTACACTATCCTAAAATAAGGATGGTCACTATGAACACACCTGAGCTCAAAAAAATGGGCAAAAATTGTTCGGGGAGGTTCCCGGTTATTCTCCACCCATGCTTATATAGGGTGGTAAAACTAACATATCCCACCGACGTCGGCGGGATTGTCCTAGACGGGCGGATTACGTCCGACATTGGTACAGGGTCCCTAGGACAGTCCGTCGGGGTCCCCTCTGCCCGAGATTTCTACCCCGTATGCGACTAGAGCCTTGTTGCATGTTTCTTTGTTTTTTCGTTTCAGGTTTAAAAGATGTCTATTAAGATAGCCAGCTTGAATGCGAAGGGCCTGAGGGATCGGGGTAAGGCGGCTCGCCTGCTTCGTGACCTCTTGTCCTTCGGCGTGGATGTGGCCGCGATCCAAGAGACTCACTTTGTTTGCGAAGTCGACTCTTGTGTGCTGTCTAACGACTTTGTCGTCTATTCAGCATATGGGAGCCGGCAAGCCAGAGGTGTTTCTTTGCTGGTCAAGCGTACCCTGGACGCGAGGGTTGACCTTGTCCATGTCGGTGCCGAGGGCCGGCTGATCGTGGCCGATATTGCAGTGAAAAGCAAATTGTTCCGGCTGATTGTGGTTTATGCGCCCAATAAGCAAGGTGAGCGTGTCTCTTTCTTTCGGCTGTTGGAGCCCTTTATGGTGCATTCAACACGGCTAATCTTAGTTGGGGACTGGAATGCCATCCTAACCCCCAAATGGGATAGAGGGAGGGGCGCTAGCGGGAGGAATGATGATCGTAGCCTGGTTGATCTGATCGACGAATTTGGTCTCGTCGATAGATACCGGGTCGATCATCCGGATGGGAGTATGTGGACGTGGGCGCTTAATTGGCCTTCTACCCGGGTATCTGCGTACCTGGATAGGATGTTAGTGAGAGTGGCCGACATAGACTTCTTAGAATGTCCAACGTTCCACTGGCTAGGCTACACGGACCACAAACTCGTTTGTGCCCGTGTGGTGTTAGACTTTAGGCCTAGGTTGGCTGGTTATTGGAAGTTCAATCAGTCCTTACTGGACAGGCGGGACTTTCGTGACCAGCTGACAAAACTAGTTCAGCGGGCGTTAATTGGGCGAGTCATTGGGAATAAGTGGTGGGTTAACCTTAAGGACTCCATTAGGTCTTTTGCCACCAAATATAGCCAGCGGCTCAAACTAGATAAGGCTGCGGAGGCAAAGACACTTAGTGCTAATTTCGCCCGGGCGGAGGCTGGTGGGGATCCCCTCGAGATAGCCTTAGCCAGGGAGGCCCTGAGGCGCACGACTAGCGAGCGCTATATGGGTCAGGTAATTAGAGCTAAGTTAAGCAAGATGTCTTCCGAAGCTGTGAACATGGGCGCAGAACTGCGCAAGGAAGAAATTCGTCGGGCCGGCGATCGGTACATTCGAGAGGTGCGCGACCCGGAGGGACATCTCCTTAGGTCCACCGACGACATGTGCGAGGCGTTCCGGCAGCATTTCGAACACCGGTTTACCAAGGAGCCTGGTCTCCGTGACGAGGAGTTTCGCAGCTATTTGGCTGACTTTCCCCGGCTTTTGCCGGCTGAAGCGGCTAGCTGCGAAGGGGAGATTACGGAGGACGAAGTCTACGCGGCTTTGAAGAAGACCGGCAGTGGCAAGTCGCCAGGTTTGGATGGTTTGCCCTATGAATTGTACTTGAGGATGTCGCACCTTTTTGTCCCGCTCTTGACTGTCGTGTTCAACCACTGGTTTCGGCAGGGGTCCATCCCCGGTCGGATCACCAGGGGCGTGATCACGCTGTTGGGAAAAGGCAAGAAGGTTGGGCGGGGATTAGATGATTACAGGCCCATAACTCTGCTAAACACAGAGTTAAAGATTTTGGCCAAGATCCTGACGAATCGCTTGCAGCTAGTTGCCGAGTCTCTGTTGGAACCGGATCAGACTTGTTCTGTGAAGGGACGAACAATTCAGAGCAACCTGCACTTGATCCGCACGATCGTAGAGGGTGTAGAAGACGACGAAGAGGCCGCGCTGATCAATTTGGATCAGTCCAAGGCATTTGATAGGATTGACCATGGCTACCTGGCTGCTGTCCTGCAGGCCGCCGGATTCAAACCCGACTTCAGCCGCTGGATTAGCCTTCTGTATCGCTCCCCCAAGGCTGTGGTACAGGTGAACGGGAAGCTGTCGAGCGCTTTCGCGCTGTCTAGGTCGGTCCGACAGGGTTGTCCACTGTCGCCTCTCCTTTACGTCCTGGCGTTGGAGCCTCTCCTTCGCCGGCTAAGGGACGAGACGTGCAGTCCGGTCCTGCGTGGAATTGCTGTCCCTGGTGGAGCTCGAGCCAGGGTTTCCGCGTACGCCGATGACGTAACGACCTTTGTGTCCTCCCGCAGGGACATAAGGGCGGTACAGAAGGCGCTTGAACGGTACGAACAGGTAACAGGGGCCAGAATTAACCGCGACAAGTCGTCCGGCTTGCGGTTAGGTGCCTGGAAGGGTGTTTCCCTCCCGGGGCCCTTCGACTGGACGGACGGGCCGGTCAAGCTCCTCGGAGTTTGGTTCGGTCCGGACTTACAGTTGGAGAAAAACTGGTCAGAAGTACAGGCAAAGGTCGGCGCGTCGGTCGAGATTTGGCGTCGACGGAGTCTCTCCGTGAAGGGTCTGGCGGAGGTGTGTAATACATACCTCTTTCCCAGAATGCTTTACCGGCTGTCTGTACTTCCCCTTTGTGACGATCATGAGAAGGCGCTCGAGCGTTTGCTATTCTCCTGTCTTTGGAGAGGACGCAAACACATGGTCGACAAAGGAGTCTGTTGCCTCCGTCCGTGTCAAGGGGGTCTGGGGATGCCACACTTGAGGAGCCACGTGCTCGCTTCGAGGTTGGCATTCCTCAGGCGCGCGTTGGAGGAAGATCGGTTGCTTGCGGGGGTAGTGAGGGACATGTTCCCTAGCCTCACTATCACTCCCCCGCTCCTAAGGACTAGCAATAGGCCTTGGGGGCGGCCGAAATTCCTGCTCGAATGTCTGACGGCCCTTCGGGCCATTCCATGGTCCAGTGACCTTTCACGGCCTAGGAGAATCTTCTATCGGGGATTAGTGGAGGGCGCCGTGAAGGATGAACTGTGGAGTAAGCTCGGCATGTCGAGAGAGGAGTATCGCTCTCATTGGTCTTGGGCGCCAGGTGCGGATTGGCTCAACAACTCTGAGTTTTCTCTGACCTGGCGATTGGCTCGGAATGGTTTGTCTCTCAACGACAAGCGTTTCGCAATGGGCCTGGCGGATTTGCCAGATTGTGAACGTTGCGTCCTTGGAATTAAGGAGACGTCTGCGCACGCCTTCTTCCATTGTTCGCGCGTTCGCCCGTTGTGGGCGCGTGTTGGCGAGTTGACTGCTCGTATCGCGCCGCGGGAGCTTGTGCTCATTGATCGCGCATACGCTGTGGACAATGTGTCGCCCCCGTACTCTGGAGTGAAGCGGATGGTGTTTCTGTCGCTACTGGCCACGGCTAGAATGGTGATTTGGATGACGCGTCTGGAGGAAGTCTTGCGGGGAGGTCGTCTTTCGGATCAGGATCTAATCCGATATTTTGAGCACCAGCTCAAAATTAAGATTAGAACTGAACGGAAACGGCTGCACCCGACAGAGTTCAGCGAAAGGTGGGTATATGCAGCGAGCCTGGTTCGCGTGACCGGGGCTAGCCTTGATTTTCTCTTTTAGATCTGCTAGTTGCATCGGGGTGGATTCCTTTGGAACCCCGCCCGTGGTTAAGGTAGAAGTCTCTTTTGTGCCTAGTTAATGTGAGTGAATGTGTTTGTCCTGGCCTGTTCCCGGCTTCATTGCTTTTGTTATGATCCAGTTCGAGATTCCCATTGTCCAAGTATTATTTTGTCCCGTTTTCACTCTCGGCTGGGTCAGCCTTATACATTCTCCAGTCCAATTTATTTTTGCCCCCTGCTTCTCCATTCCCCTTAGAAAGAGAGCTGCTTGATTTTGTCCTTTTTTAAGGCAGAATACAGTGGCCTCTTTAATTATGTGGGTGTGTTTGGGTCTTACTAACATTGTGTATATATATTCATTTGAAATTGTTTTTGTTTTGGGGACTTTTGTTTCTTCATTCCCCCTTCCCATCATGTCATTTCATGAATAAAGTTTTAAATTTATTTTTGTACACTATTGTATATATTGTAAAAATCAGAAATTTTTATGTACATTTGGGGTGTTTTTAGGTCCCCGGTATGATTTTGCGGTATTTTGGTGCTTGATAGGTATGAGTGTTGATGGACAAATTTTTATGGTGAATGAGAAAATTGTAACGTATGTATGGGTCGTGAATCGGATTAGCTAGGTATAAGATAGTTACTGAAGACCATCCCAAGTTTTTGTTCCCCCTCCCATTTGTTGGCCTTGTGCCAGAATTTGTAATTTATTGCAAATAAATAATTACCAGCCATTTCCTACTGACTTTTGTTTTGTGGGTTGTGGTTGTAAGTGCAAAGTTCTGCTTTTGTTCCTACGTGATATTAGTAGTGACTTTGTATCTTGGACACACTGATTTCCGGCCCGAGTTTATAGCTCGGGCTCGCGTAAAGTAGCGTTTTCAACGCGAAACACCGGAAAGAAGTTGTCCGGTGTTCGGCCACTTTGTGGCAATGGCCTCTAATGGGCCGGATGAGGTCGTTCCTCCCACCACGGCGTCGGTGGGAGGAAAGGAGGGTGACTGGCAGTTACCGCCACGGGAGTCACCCTCCGTAGAAGTACTAGGTTCAACAGAAGGACCCGGAACAGTACCAGCAGTAGTGTCAGCCTCCCCCAAACCTTCTACCGCCGGCTGGAAAGAAGGAAAGGTCCCAATGAGGGGGGAAGCTTACTACGAGGATTTGAGGGAGAAATACGCAAGTTATATCTCTGGCACGGAACTTTTGTCGGTGCCAGAAGAGTTGGCCAGTATCGAGGCTAGAATTTTATCCCTCACAACGAAGGACCCCAAAACCCACAAGTATGTGGGGATTAATAGGGATACATTTGAGGAGGCCATTAAGACGTTAAAGATCAAAGCCAGGGCCGTGGAGAGGCGAAGCGGAGCCAGGTGGGACGTTCTGCTTGGTTCGGCCGAGGAGGCCAAGCAGCTGGCCGGTGTGGTCCTGGAGACCAAAACGCTCCAATTTCAGACGGAGTATATGGGGATGCGCAAGGCAAAAATTATATTGCACGGCGTCCCCTTAGACATTTCCCAGGACCACATCGGGGCCTTTTTTGCCCAGTATGGTAGGGTTGCCGAAGTCTCGGCCTTACGTTCAAAGGCGGGTTTCCTGACAGGGGACATGGCCCTGCAGGTAACCCTGAGTAGGGAAAAAATAGCAGAGATCCCGAATGTCCTTACCTGCAGGAAGCGGGCAATTTTTGTGTTAGTCGAAGGCAGAAAGCCTTGCTGTTGGGTCTGTGGGGCGGCGGATCATGTCGCGAAGGTCTGCCCGACCAAGAATCCGGCCCCAAAGACCCAACCAACCAAGCAGCCGCAAGCGACTCCAGCAACATCAGCTCCACCAACAACACCAGCTCCATCTTCACCGGCAGCGGGCAAGGAGGGTGAGTGGCAGGTGGTTAGCAGGAAGAAGGGTAAAACGCCTTCTCCGGCAAAGGTGCCGGTGAAGGTGCCGTCTCCTGTTAAGGCACCGGTGAAACAAAAGGAGCCCTCACCTGTGAAAGCAGTGACCAAACAAGGAAAGGAAAGAAATTCCTCACCCAGAAAGGACACGGTGGAAAAGATGGACGTGGAAAGAGCGTCGTCTTTGAAACGAGGGAGAGAGGACGAAGAAGTAAATCAGGAGAACATAAAGAGCCGGAGGAGAAGTAGGAGTCCGGTGAGAGGAAGGAGAACGGAGAAATGCTCTTCATTGCCGGTCTCGCCGGTCCGACACTCCTATGCGGAGAAAGCAAGAAGTCTGCCCTCATCCCCGCGGAAAGCGGCCCAGCCCCCTACCTTTAAGTTGACCCCCCTGAAAAAAACCAGTGACTCAACCCCCTCTCCCTCCCCTTCTCCTGTACCCACTCCCGTTCGGTCCAAAAAGAAAAGAGGACTCCCTCAAGGACAAGCACTCATGAGGGTGGACGACAGCATAGCAGCAGAGTGGTCTTCGCAGAGGAGAAAACTCTTGAAGCCGCTCTTGAAGCTAACTACTGTGGATGATCTCTCCACGGAGAATCCGCTGAACTTTCCCCAGGCCCCGGGCGTTATTACCCTGGTGCGGAGCACCGGGGGAAATCTCAGGGTCTGGGATCACATCTCAGAAGTGGTAAAAATGTACCCCAAAATAAACATTTATAAGGACAACACGCCGGAGCTTAAAAAAATGTCCAAAAATTGTGCGGGTCGGTTCCCAGTTTTGCTCCACCCCTCGGTATATAGGGTGGTAAAGCTAACTTACCCCACGGACGTCGGCGGTATTGTCTCAGACGGACGGATTACGTCCGACATAGGAACTGGTTCCCTGGGACAGTCCGTCGGGGTCCTGTCTGCCCGAGATTTTCGCCCCGTATGCGTCTAGTGCCTTTGTTGCATGTTCTTTGTTTTTTCGTTTCAGGTTTAAAAGATGTCTATTAAGATAGCCAGCTTGAATGCGAAGGGCCTGAGGGATCGGGGTAAGGCGGCTCGCCTGCTTCGTGACCTCTTGTCCTTCGGCGTGGATGTGGCCGCGATCCAAGAGACTCACTTTGTTTGCGAAGTCGACTCTTGTGTGCTGTCTAACGACTTTGTCGTCTATTCAGCATATGGGAGCCGGCAAGCCAGAGGTGTTTCTTTGCTGGTCAAGCGTACCCTGGACGCGAAGGTTGACCTTGTCCATGTCGGTGCCGAGGGCCGGCTGATCGTGGCCGATATTGCAGTGAAAAGCAAATTGTTCCGGCTGATTGTGGTTTATGCGCCCAATAAGCAAGGTGAGCGTGTCTCTTTCTTTCGGCTGTTGGAGCCCTTTATGGTGCATTCAACACGGCTAATCTTAGTTGGGGACTGGAATGCCATCCTAACCCCCAAATGGGATAGAGGGAGGGGCGCTAGCGGGAGGAATGATGATCGTAGCCTGGTTGATCTGATCGACGAATTTGGTCTCGTCGATAGATACCGGGTCGATCATCCGGATGGGAGTATGTGGACGTGGGCGCTTAATTGGCCTTCTACCCGGGTATCTGCGTACCTGGATAGGATGTTAGTGAGAGTGGCCGACATAGACTTCTTAGAATGTCCAACGTTCCACTGGCTAGGCTACACGGACCACAAACTCGTTTGTGCCCGTGTGGTGTTAGACTTTAGGCCTAGGTTGGCTGGTTATTGGAAGTTCAATCAGTCCTTACTGGACAGGCGGGACTTTCGTGACCAGCTGACAAAACTAGTTCAGCGGGCGTTAATTGGGCGAGTCATTGGGAATAAGTGGTGGGTTAACCTTAAGGACTCCATTAGGTCTTTTGCCACCAAATATAGCCAGCGGCTCAAACTAGATAAGGCTGCGGAGGCAAAGACACTTAGTGCTAATTTCGCCCGGGCGGAGGCTGGTGGGGATCCCCTAGAGATAGCCTTAGCCAGGGAGGCCCTGAGGCGCACGACTAGCGAGCGCTATATGGGTCAGGTAATTAGAGCTAAGTTAAGCAAGATGTCTTCCGAAGCTGTGAACATGGGCGCAGAACTGCGCAAGGAAGAAATTCGTCGGGCCGGCGATCGGTACATTCGAGAGGTGCGCGACCCGGAGGGACATCTCCTTAGGTCCACCGACGACATGTGCGAGGCGTTCCGGCGGCATTTCGAACACCGGTTTACCAAGGAGCCTGGTCTCCGTGACGAGGAGTTTCGCAGCTATTTGGCTGACTTTCCCCGGCTTTTGCCGGCTGAAGCGGCTAGCTGCGAAGGGGAGATTACGGAGGACGAAGTCTACGCGGCTTTGAAGAAGACCGGCAGTGGCAAGTCGCCAGGTTTGGATGGTTTGCCCTATGAATTGTACTTGAGGATGTCGCACCTTTTTGTCCCGCTCTTGACTGTCGTGTTCAACCACTGGTTTCGGCAGGGGTCCATCCCCGGTCGGATCACCAGGGGCGTGATCACGCTGTTGGGAAAAGGCAAGAAGGTTGGGCGGGGATTAGATGATTACAGGCCCATAACTCTGCTAAACACAGAGTTAAAGATTTTGGCCAAGATCCTGACGAATCGCTTGCAGCTAGTTGCCGAGTCTCTGTTGGAACCGGATCAGACTTGTTCTGTGAAGGGACGAACAATTCAGAGCAACCTGCACTTGATCCGCACGATCGTAGAGGGTGTAGAAGACGACGAAGAGGCCGCGCTGATCAATTTGGATCAGTCCAAGGCATTTGATAGGATTGACCATGGCTACCTGGCTGCTGTCCTGCAGGCCGCCGGATTCAAACCCGACTTCAGCCGCTGGATTAGCCTTCTGTATCGCTCCCCCAAGGCTGTGGTACAGGTGAACGGGAAGCTGTCGAGCGCTTTCGCGCTGTCTAGGTCGGTCCGACAGGGTTGTCCACTGTCGCCTCTCCTTTACGTCCTGGCGTTGGAGCCTCTCCTTCGCCGGCTAAGGGACGAGACGTGCAGTCCGGTCCTGCGTGGAATTGCTGTCCCTGGAGGAGCTCGAGCCAGGGTTTCCGCGTACGCCGATGACGTAACGACCTTTGTGTCCTCCCGCAGGGACATAAGGGCGGTACAGAAGGCGCTTGAACGGTACGAACAGGTAACAGGGGCCAGAATTAACCGCGACAAGTCGTCCGGCTTGCGGTTAGGTGCCTGGAAGGGTGTTTCCCTCCCGGGGCCCTTCGACTGGACGGACGGGCCGGTCAAGCTCCTCGGAGTTTGGTTCGGTCCGGACTTACAGTTGGAGAAAAACTGGTCAGAAGTACAGGCAAAGGTCGGCGCGTCGGTCGAGATTTGGCGTCGACGGAGTCTCTCCGTGAAGGGTCTGGCGGAGGTGTGTAATACATACCTCTTTCCCAGAATCCTTTACCGGCTGTCTGTACTTCCCCTTTGTGACGATCATGAGAAGGCGCTCGAGCGTTTGCTATTCTCCTGTCTTTGGAGAGGACGCAAACACATGGTCGACAAAGGAGTCTGCTGCCTCCGTCCGTGTCAAGGGGGTCTGGGGATGCCACACTTGAGGAGCCACGTGCTCGCTTCGAGGTTGGCATTCCTCAGGCGCGCGTTGGAGGAAGATCGGTTGCTTGCGGGGGTAGTGAGGGACATGTTCCCTAGCCTCACTATCACTTCCCCGCTCCTAAGGACTAGCAATAGGCCTTGGGGGCGGCCGAAATTCCTGCTCGAATGTCTGACGGCCCTTCGGGCCATTCCATGGTCCAGTGACCTTTCACGGCCTAGGAGAATCTTCTATCGGGGATTAGTGGAGGGCGCCGTGAAGGATGAACTGTGGAGTAAGCTCGGCATGTCGAGAGAGGAGTATCGCTCTCATTGGTCTTGGGCGCCAGGTGCGGATTGGCTCAACAACTCTGAGTTTTCTCTGACCTGGCGATTGGCTCGGAATGGTTTGTCTCTCAATGACAAGCGTTTCGCAATGGGCCTGGCGGATTTGCCAGATTGTGAACGTTGCGTCCTTGGAATTAAGGAGACGTCTGCGCACGCCTTCTTCCATTGTTCGCGCGTTCGCCCGTTGTGGGCGCGTGTCGGCGAGTTGACTGCTCGTATCGCGCCGCGGGAGCTTGTGCTCATTGATCGCGCATACGCTGTGGACAATGTGTCGCCCCCGTACCCTGGAGTGAAGCGGATGGTGTTTCTGTCGCTACTGGCCACGGCTAGAATGGTGATTTGGATGACGCGTCTGGAGGAAGTCTTGCGGGGAGGTCGTCTTTCGGATCAGGATCTAATCCGATATTTTGAGCACCAGCTCAAAATTAAGATTAGAACTGAACGGAAACGGCTGCACCCGACAGAGTTCAGCGAAAGGTGGGTATATGCAGCGAGCCTGGTTCGCGTGACCGGGGCTAGCCTTGATTTTCTCTTTTAGATCTGCTAGTTGCATCGGGGTGGATTCCTTTGGAACCCCGCCCGTGGTTAAGGTAGAAGTCTCTTTTGTGCCTAGTTAATGTGAGTGAATGTGTTTGTCCTGGCCTGTTCCCGGCTTCATTGCTTTTGTTATGATCCAGTTCGAGATTCCCATTGTCCAAGTATTATTTTGTCCCGTTTTCACTCTCGGCTGGGTCAGCCTTATACATTCTCCAGTCCAATTTATTTTTGCCCCCTGCTTATCCATTCCCCTTAGAAAGAGAGCTGCTTGATTTTGTCCTTTTTTAAGGCAGAATACAGTGGCCTCTTTAATTATGTGGGTGTGTTTGGGTCTTACTAACATTGTGTATATATATTCATTTGAAATTGTGTTTTGTTTTGGGGTTTTTTGTTTCTTCATTCCCCCTCCCCATCATGTCATTTCATGAATAAAGTTTTAAATTTATTTTTGTAAGATATTGTATATATTGTAAAAATCAGAAATTTTTATGTACATTTGGGGTGTTTTTAGGTCCCCGGTATGATTTTGTGGTATTTTGGTGCTTGATAGGTATGAGTGTTGATGGACAAAATTTTATGGTGAATGAGAAAATTGTAACGTATGTATGGGTCGTGAATCGGATTAGCTAGGTATAAGATAGTTACGGAAGACCAACCCAAGTTTTTGTTCCCCCTCCCATTTGTTGGCCTTGTGCCAGAATTTGTACTTTTTGTCAAATAAATAAGTACCAACCATTTCCTACCAAATCTTCTATCGGGGATTAGTGGAGGGTGCCGTGAAGGATAAGCTGTGGAGTAAGCTCGGCATGTCGAGAGTGGAGTACCGCTCTCATTGGTCTTGGGCGCCAGGCGCGGATTGGCTCAGCAACTCTGAGTTTTCTCTGACCTGGCGATTGGCTCGGAATGGTTTGTCTCTCAACGACAAGCGTTTCGCAATGGGCCTGGCGGATTTGCCAGATTGTGAACGTTGCGTCCTTGGAATTAAGGAGACGTCTGCGCACGCCTTCTTCCATTGTTCGCGCGTTCGCCCGTTGTGGGCGCGTGTCGGCGAGTTGACTGCTCGTATCGCGCCGCGGGAGCTTGTGCTCATTGATCGCGCATACGCTGTGGACAATGTGTCGCCCCCGTACTCTGGAGTGAAGCGGATGGTGTTTCTGTCGCTACTGGCCACGGCTAGAATGGTGATTTGGATGACGCGTCTGGAGGAAGTCTTGCGGGGAGGTCGTCTTTCGGATCAGGATCTAATCCGATATTTTGAGCACCAGCTCAAAATTAAGATTAGAACTGAACGGAAACGGCTGCACCCGACAGAGTTCAGCGAAAGGTGGGTATATGCGGCGAGCCTGGTTCGCGTGACCGGGGCTAGCCTTGATTTTCTCTTTTAGATCTGCTAGTTGCATCGGGGTGGATTCCTTTGGAACCCCGCCCATGGTTAAGGTAGAAGTTCTTTTTGTGCCTAGTTAATGTGAGTGAATGTGTTTGTCCTCGCCTGTTCCCGGCTCCATTGCTTTTGTTATGATCCAGTTCGAGATTCCCATTGTCCAAGTATTATTTTGTCCCGTTTTCACTCTCGGCTGGGTCAGCCTTATACATTCTCCAGTCCAATTTATTTTTGCCCCCTGCTTCTCCATTCCCCTTAGAAAGAGAGCTGCTTGATTTTGTCTTTTTAAGGCAGAATACAGTGGCCTCTTTAATTATGTGGGTGTGTTTGGGTCTTACTAACATTGTGTATATATATTCATTTGAAATTGTTTTTTGTTTTGGGGATTTTTTGTTTCTTCATTCCCCCTCCCCATCATGTCATTTCATGAATAAAGTTTTAAATTATTTTTGTAAGATATTGTATATATTGTAAAAATCAGAAATTTTTATGTACATTTGGGGTGTTTTTTAGGTCCCCGGTATGATTTTGCGGTATTTTGGTGCTTGATAGTTATGAGTGTTGATGGACAAATTTTTATGGTGAATGAGAAAATTGTAACGTATGTATGGGTCGTGAATCTGATTAGCTAGGTATAAGATAGTTACGGAAGACCAACCCAAGTTTTTGTAACCCCTCCCCATTGTTTGGCCTTGTGCCAGAATTTGTACTTTTTGACAAATAAATCAGTACCAACCATTTCCTACCAAATCTTCTATCGGGGATTAGTGGAGGGTGCCGTGAAGGATAAGCTGTGGAGTAAGCTCGGCATGTCGAGAGTGGAGTACCGCTCTCATTGGTCTTGGGCGCCAGGCGCGGATTGGCTCAGCAACTCTGAGTTTTCTCTGACCTGGCGATTGGCTCGGAATGGTTTGTCGCTCAATGACAAGCGTTTCGCAATGGGCCTGGCGGATTTGCCAGATTGTGAACGTTGCAACCTTGGAATCAAGGAGACGTCCGAGCACGCCTTCTTCCATTGTTCGCGCGTTCGCCCGTTGTGGGCGCGTGTCGGCGAGTTGACTGCTCGTATCGCGCCGCGGGAGCTTGTGCTCATTGATCGCGCATACGCTGTGGACAATGTGTCGCCCCCGTACTCTGGAGTGAAGCGGATGGTGTTTCTGTCGCTACTGGCCACGGCTAGAATGGTGATTTGGATGACGCGTCTGGAGGAAGTCTTGCGGGGCGGTCGTCTTTCGGATCAGGATCTAATCCGATATTTTGAGCACCAGCTCAAAATGAAGATTAGAACTGAACGGAAACGGCTGCACCCGACAGAGTTCAGCGAAAGGTGGGTATATGCGGCGAGCCTGGTTCGCGTGACCGGGGCTAGCCTTGATTTTCTCTTTTAGATCTGCTAGTTGCATCGGGGTGGATTCCTTTGGAACCCCGCCCATGGTTAAGGTAGAAGTCTTTTTTGTGCCTAGTTAATGTGAGTGAATGTGTTTGTCCTGGCCTGTTCCCGGCTCCATTGCTTTTGTTATGATCCAGTTCGAGATTCCCATTGTCCAAGTATTATTTTGTCCCGTTTTCACTCTCGGCTGGGTCAGCCTTATACATTCTCCAGTCCAATTTATTTTTGCCCCCTGCTTCTCCATTCCCCTTAGAAAGAGAGCTGCTTGATTTTGTCCTTTTTTAAGGCAGAATACAGTGGCCTCTTTAATTATGTGGGTGTGTTTGGGTCTTACTAACATTGTGTATATATATTCATTTGAAATTGTTTTTTGTTTTGGGGTTTTTTGTTTCTTCATTCCCCCTCCCCATCATGTCATTTCATGAATAAAGTTTTAAATTTATTTTTGTACACTATTGTAAATATTGTAAAAACACAAATTTTTATGTACATTTGGGGTGTTTTGTAGGTCCCTGGTATGTTCTTGTGGTATTTTGGTGCTTGATAAGTATGAGTGTTGATGGACAAATTTTTATGGTGAATGAGAAAATTGTAACGTATGTATGGGTCGTGAATCGGATTAGCTAGGTATAAGATAGTTACTGAAGACCATCCCAAGTTTTGTTCCCCCACCCCATTGTTTGGCCTTGAGCCAGAATTTGTATTTTATGCAAATAAATACGTACCAACCATTTCCTACCAAATCTTCTATCGGGGATTAGTGGAGGGTGCCGTGAAGGATAAGCTGTGGAGTAAGCTCGGCATGTCGAGAGTGGAGTACCGCTCTCATTGGTCTTGGGCGCCAGGCGCGGATTGGCTCAGCAACTCTGAGTTTTCTCTGACCTGGCGATTGGCTCGGAATGGTTTGTCGCTCAATGACAAGCGTTTCGCAATGGGCCTGGCGGATTTGCCAGATTGTGAACGTTGCAACCTTGGAATCAAGGAGACGTCCGAGCACGCCTTCTTCCATTGTTCGCGCGTTCGCCCGTTGTGGGCGCGTGTCGGCGAGTTGACTGCTCGTATCGCGCCGCGGGAGCTTGTGCTCATTGATCGCGCATACGCTGTGGACAATGTGTCGCCCCCGTACTCTGGAGTGAAGCGGATGGTGTTTCTGTCGCTACTGGCCACGGCTAGAATGGTGATTTGGATGACGCGTCTGGAGGAAGTCTTGCGGGGAGGTCGTCTTTCGGATCAGGATCTAATCCGATATTTTGAGCACCAGCTCAAAATTAAGATTAGAACTGAACGGAAACGGCTGCACCCGACAGAGTTCAGCGAAAGGTGGATATATGCAGCGAGCCTGGTTCGTGTGACCGGGGCTAGCCTTGATTTTCTTTTTTAGTTCTGCTAAGTCACATCGGGGTGGATTCCTCTGGAACCCCTCCCGCGGTTAAGGTTAGCTTTCTTTTGTATACCTAGTTAATGTGAGTGAATGTGTTTGTCCTGGCCTGTTCCCGGCTCCACTGCTTTTGTTATGATCCAGTTCGAGATTCCCACTGACCATTGTTATTTTGTCCCGTTTTATTCTCGGCTGGGTCAG
>JBBBDQ010001462.1:7962500-7970000 GCA_037127315.1 Ascarosepion bandense | reverse complement strand
AGAGGTTTAATTCATAACTGTTAAAAGTAATATTACGAGGAAAGAAAGAAAGAGGCAAACGTATAAGAGGGATTTATATCAATTTGGGTCTAAGAATTTAAGTCAGTATTTTTTTTCTATGACAGCATGTGGTCATTAAATCAATTTTTGGCCCAGAAATATATTTTGTTTTACGATGAATGCCTTTGGACTAGAAAAAACAATCCTGATTTCGGCATCTCCATGGTGGCATATGATTTTGCAAAGGCCTGCAACTTGGCAGGGCTCTCTTTGCTCTGGAATCTTAGAAACATTTTTGAGTTATGCAACACCGAATTTTACAGAGACAAAGGATTGATAATCATCGGTAAAATTAATCCACAAAAAACGGATAAACTCAGAAATAATTTAATAAATAATTTAATATTTTTTTAAAGACCATGATCTTGACATTACCACTTTAACTAACTATTACTAACTATAATATTTGAATATTTAAATTTTTAAGACACATGATTTACGCCCCTTTGATTTCTTCTCCCTGCACTTTATTACTTTTTATTTTAATTTTAATTTTAATTTTAAATTTAAATTTTAAATTTTTATTTACATGTAACCATAGAATATCTAATTTTTTAATCTTGTTATTAAAAAAGGCAGTAACTTAATTTTATAAGATTTAATTCCCATGAACATCGAGTGAACTCAAATTCAGATCTAATAAATGATCAGTTTGAAATAGGCACCTGATGATTGCATGTAATAATGTAAAAGAAATTTCTTTACATTGCAGAAATAAATTCTGGATTTATAACATTTTAATTATGTGCTGAGTTAATTTTCTCCCTTATACTTATATTTGCTCTGGATAATATCCATTGAGCTCTCTATTCCTATCTAATTGATAATTTATACTAATTAGATAAAATCTTTTGAATTATCCTCTCCGTCGTCATGAGTTGCCGTTATCTTATATATATATATATATATATATATATATATATATATATATATATATATATTAACTGTAATAACAATACCAATAGTACCAGAACTAACACTGCCGAAACTAGTGTTAATTAAGCTATAAATTAAATCGTCTTGTATAACCCACTGAGAACAAATTCGGAGGGAAAAGAAGGGAAAGTAAAAAAGAAACAAACGAAGTACACGAACAAAAAGTCAAGCACTCCTAAGAAAGAAAAAAAAAACCCCAAGACGAAAACCCTAATACTAAAGCGCTCAATACGAAAGTAGAGCAAACAAAGACAGAAAATCTAAGCAAGAGCCAACAACCTACCACGCTTTCGAACTACGGCTCGTCAGGGAAATTGGCCAATTTCCCTGACGAGCCGAAAGCTTAGAAGGAAATCAATAAAAAATTATCCAAATGTTGGAGAATTTTTGTCTTTATTTTCAACTGAAATTAAAGCCAAAATACGACGTTTAGAACGGCTCATGATTAAACATAATAGCCATTCATTGTCTCTTATATTTAACAGTATGTTTAGAAAATTATTTATATAATTTATATATATATATATACGTGTTCAATATTTTTAATTTATAAATAAGTTATTACGCCAACCGTGATGATGTAATAACTTGTTTACAAATGAAAAATTATATATATATATATTATTATTATTATTATTATTATTATTATTATTATTATGTCATATATTTAACAGTATATGTTTAGAAAAAAATATATATAAAGAGAGAGAGAGAGAGAGAGATAGAGAGAGAGAGGAAACGTATCTCAATCGAACATGTTTTATTTGTATTAAAGCTTCTTCTTCAGAGACCGAGAGAAAAAAAAAACAGCAAAGAGTCAGTATACTGCTATGTTGTGATTTGGGCTTATTTCTTATTGGTCAGATATGTGTCACGTGTATTAAAGCAAAAGATATTTTTTACATGATTGTGGAATGTTTTGGACAGTACACGAGACACTTATCTGGCCAATAAGAACTAAACATAATTGCAACATACCACTATACCGTCTCTTTGATTTTCATTTTTCTTTAGGTCACTGAAGAAGATTTTATAAATGTGAAACATGTTAGATTGAGATCAGTTACTCACTTAAGTGCCATACGCGATGCACACTTGGGCGATCATGTCTCGAAAGATATATAACTGAGTGCGCTGAATATTTTCTCGCAGTAATTTGCCATTACTTTCTGCCGTAGACTGGTTGCCCACCAAATCTATAAAAGCCAGTCTGCTCTGATATTTAATCCATAGCTAAAGGGGAAAGCGACGGATTAATACCTTTCCCAATAGCAATTGCGCGTAAGTGAATGCAACGAATTCAACTGTAATTATATTGACATACGTTTCCTATTCTTCCTTCTTTATTCAATCAAATATATATATATATATATATATGCGCGCGCGCGTGTGTGTATGTGTGTGCGTGTATGTGTGTATGATAGAAAAAGAATATGTACGTGTATATATATGAGAAAAAAATATATAAATATCCATAAAAAACTGTTTACGTTTGGCGTGTGGTTGCCATGATACAACATACCCGTACAACATACCCGTTCATTGTAGATGGTCAATAATGAATGACATGTAGAATGTACAGTGTGCAATGCGTAAGTTGTCGCCATTCTATATTTTCAATTTCACGCTTACGCGTCATTTCTTTGGTTTTTTTTTTACTGCACAGTATAGTAGGGTCAGTTGGACACCAGCTGGTAGAAAAGGAACACTATAAAGCAATTCACCTCGCCAGTAATTTGTACGAACATTTCAGAGTGTTTGTGTGTCAATCTGAGGAGAGTGCAAAGGATTCAGAAGAGTCTAATGGTGATTACAAAGGTACGGCATGTCGGAAAACTCAATCTGATCGTTTTGATAAGAGAAAAAATCCTGTTTTTGTTGGTGAAGGGCTCAGACTCAACACAGAAGCTTACATCAAGTGACTTAAGGACCTGGGTCACTGCTGGAAGACCTATGTCTGGCAACAGGACTCTACACCATGCTACACAGGCAAGAGAATTCAGTCATAGCTGTGAGACAATTTCTGCCACTACATCACCATTTACATCTGACCAGTTATTTAGAATGAGACCTTAGTATATAAACCCATTGCCGGAATTCCGTACGTACCGATTGAGTATCACTTGATCCCTTTTATTTTTTAATTTCGTTATTTCGTCTTGTCTACTTCTGCGCAGCATGTAACTGCTTTGAAAATCTCACATAAACTTGTCATAAAATTGCATTTGTTTCAGGTCAAGAGAAAATCATTGACAATTCACTTGGCTAGTAAGTGTCAAGTTAAACAGACCAAGCCCATTGCGTTTTTTTTCATGTGCCGTATTTCTTCAGAACATAGGTGATCATGGCCCTCCACATTCTCATATAGTCGCAGATCTTAACGCCTTTTCTCTTAAACTTCTCCCAAACTCAGCTTCGCCATCCCCTTGTTAAAGCCCATCAACCGTGTCAAGCGTTGCATTCTCCTGTCTCTCTTTCCATTCATCTGTCCTGTAAATAACACATTCTCCGAGCCTTCCTTCCTTATTCTGTGTCCCAGGAACTTCAGCTGTCTCTTTCTGATGCTAAGCATGAGTTTCCTTTTCGTTTCCATCCTCTACAAAAAATTTATTGTTATTCTCATATTCAGTCCATGGTATTCTTAGCATCCTTGGTATCAACATTTTTCTTGCTACGAGTCTGTCTTTAATCATTGATCAGATTGTTTAACATTCGCTGCCATATTAAAGGACAGACATCACACAACAGTCCGATACTCTTTTTTTTTTGTTTTGTTTTCAACAAATTTTTTTCTGCCTCTCAATGCTCTGCTTATCATTTGAAATATGTTTTTGGCCATGCCAATTCGCCCCTGGATCTCAGTGTCGGATGTTCCGTCCTCTGTAAGAACACTTCCCGGGTATTTAATTTTCTATACCTGCTTGATTTTTGCATGACCGACCAGTAGTTGCCATTTTTGACTCCTCTTTTTTTGCTGATGATCTTGCATTCTGTTTTCTTGTAGTTTATGTTTAGTCCTCTCTTCTCGATTTTTTCCACTAGTTTGGAGATCTTGGGGTTTCCTTTTCGTGCCTTCATCAACACGCTCATCTGCACATCTTATATTGTTAAAATAGTGGCCGCCATTGTGTCACAAATGTTTAAATATAAGAGACTACCAGGTTGGTGTGTATATTTGTATGTGTTTATATATGTGTGTATTTATGTGGACATAGTGTTGTGAAAGTAAGAGATATGTTTAATAGTTTGGTCATCTTACACTTTCGTGAGCCCCCCCCCCAAAAAAAAAACAGAAACAAGACAAAATAAAACACAAAGTGTCAAAAGACGGTTTTATCTTTGACATCGCAATTATTTTAACTACCTTCACTCCTCGGCAATATTTATTTATTTTAAAAAGTGTTAATTAGAATTGTAATAAAACTCAAACATATAAAAGTGAATTTATACATTTTCTTTTTTCTCGAGAATTGACAATTAAAATGATAAACACTATTTTATTTATTAGATTGTTTATTGGAATGTTTGGAAAAACATCGGCAAATTGATAATTAATTCAAACTTTATAACATGGCAAAATAATATGAATTTCCTTATCATTGGTTCACATTTTACTAATAATTTAGTAAATTTTTATGAATAAAATTGTTTGCATATTTATTTCTTTATAAATTGGTAAATAATTACAAATAATGCAATTATATTAGTGTGTAGAATGTTGTAAATATATAATTATACTAGTAAATAAACGAACTAATAAAGAAATAACCAGTGTTTAAGATTTTTGTTGTAAATTCTCAAGAAATAAATGTATAAATAAACAATAAACATTGCCCAAGTGTGAAGGTAGTTTTTTTTCGGACATGACGGTCAGAAAGAAATGGCAACCTACTGCAGGAAAATCTTCCGCCTGGTCAGTCATGATCTAAAGCGTCTATCACGCATGACACTTAACTGACTGTTTCTTCACCCGGGAGGTAAAGGGGTTTCCGTAGGGTCAACACTCCTACCTGTGAAAATGACAAAATACAGAAGCATCGACGACCCGCCTCCTTTAGGAACGATGGGGGCAGAATGACAGGCTATACAAAAGCATCAGTTATGAAAGATATCAACCTGGGGAATACAAAAACCGGTAGGGTGTCCCAGATTTAGACAAGAATGGTAATTATTAGAGTTCGGCATACATTAAGTTCGAACATACGACCATATCACCTTAAAACATTGGTTCTCGTACGATCAGCACAAAGTTAAGCAAAGTTAAGCCTTGTCCTTACCTAGATGAGTGACCGCTTGGGAGTACCGGGTGTAATTGATAATGACACAGAATTATTAATCGGAGAGTCACGTTCCAATTCCAGTTGGGTTTGTTGTATTCACTTAAGCGCAAAATGTCCTTAGGAAAGCTTATAAATCTATCTCTTCTCCCTTAACCATGGGTTAAGTAATAAAACTTCTATCATGAAATCATTATTATCTCAACAAAATCTAACAGACTAAAAATATTTTCTGGCTTTAAATGACATACAAAGTGTTGATAAGCCGTAAAAAATGAATTAATCAATCAATCAAAAAGATTACGCTTGATTTTCAAACAAGTTTTTCTGACTTTCCACAGTCAATAGTAAAGACTTTTTAATCATTTCATTCGAAGCACGATGGGAATGCCACTAGTACACAGGGGATTACAAGGAGTATGGGAATGCCAAGAGTACACAGGAGTGAAAGTGAGAGAAAAGATGGAGTATGAGGAAAGGATGAAAGATGAAAGGGATTCAAGAAGATAGAAGATGGCGATTGATGTTGCAGTTATATTTTTGAAGATTGTATTTATCAGGGAAGCAGCAAAACAGAAGGGAGTTCTACAGGAGGGGTATGTGAGAAAAGAAAGGTAAAAAGGTGAGACCTAGATGCCAATCTAGTCAGTTAGTCAGTTAAGTGCCATACGTGATACACGCTTGGGCGATCATGTCTCGAAAGAGACATAACTGACTGGGAAGAAGATTATCCCGCAGTAGGTTGTCATTACTTTCTGCAGTAGACTAATTGCTTTCCAAGGCTAGAGAACCCAATCTGGCCTGTTATTTAACCCATAACTGGAGGGAAGAAACGGATTAATATTTTTCTCGATGGTATTTGAGCGTAAGTGAATGCAAGGAATTCAACTTGAATTCGAACTCGGCTCCCCGATTTCTCGTTCCACTGCACCACAACTCACATCCAAACAGAGACGCTTACAGCACCCGGTATTCCAAAGCGGTCATCCATCTAAGTACTGACCAGGCTCGATGTTGCTTAACTTCGGTGATCGGAAGAGAACCGGTGTATTCAACGTTATATGGCCGTAAGCAAAAAGGCAAATTTAGTTGCACGTTTAAATTCATGTGATCAGGGTAATAGGGAAAAAAAAGCTCATCAGATCAGTTGACATGAACATTTTTGTAGAACAGAGGGAAGCCATGTCACGTCGGTGAGAAAGTAATAGAAGTCGAGATGCCAGGTCAGGACCGATTAGAAGGCAGACCCTTATTTGGATTTTGTCAAGCATTTCGAGATGTACAATAAGAACACCCGATCAGATACGGACGAATCGTATATTTGTAAAGATGGAATCTGACGAGAAAAAAAAAAATTTCCAAAGAGGTCTGTGACTCTGTGGATACAATAAATGCTCTCATCGTCAAGAGAAGCTGAACTCTTGATTCTAATTCCTAGGTCTTCTTCTATGTGCTCTGTTATTTCAAGACGTAGATGAGCATGGCTCTCCCCAACTTCCTATCCTTTGTAGCTTTTTGTAATGTTTGCCTTTTTGCTATCCTTCCTTATCCCAGTTCTGATAACGATTTTATGTAAGCCCCTTAGGCAGGGGTGGCCTTTATTACCGTCTCCCATCGCTTATTAAATTCAGTCTGTTCTGTGGGTATCAAATGTTCTAACCCTCTTTCCTCATTATGTGCCCTTGAAATTTCAATTGTTTTTTCTTATTCTAAGTTGAAGAGTACTTTTTGTTTCTATTTTTTCAAAAACATTGTTGTAGTTCTCATATTTAGTCCATAGTATTCTCAGCATCTTTCTGTAGAACTACATTTCTTTTCCCTCAGTTCTCTTCTTCATCTGCGATGAGATTATCCAGCATTTCTTTCCTTACAGGAATGGCAAAACAGTTTAACATCTTTTTTTATTTCTAACAAAATTATCCTGTTTCTTAATACTTGCTCAGCTTTTGGCAGACATATTTGGTCATTGTAATTCTCCTTCTGATTTCGGTATCACAATTTCTGTTCTCTCTTGAAATATTATATATATATTTTATTTTTTGTCTTTGATTGATTCTGATGTTTCCAATCTTTGGTTGTTCTTTCTCTTGACAACCATATATTTTATGTCTTTCATGCAGATATTAACTCTTTTCTTCTCCTTTCTATCACTACAAGTTCTTGTAGCTTAAATTATTTAGAATATTTGCATTCTTTACCATAAACAGTCATTGATACAAGTGGTATA
>JBBBDQ010001462.1:7955000-7960000 GCA_037127315.1 Ascarosepion bandense | reverse complement strand
GTAGCTACTCCCTAAGCCATAGGCGCATGGTATCTGAGATCGGAAATTTTAACGTGTTGTATATAAGCAGTGTATACAGACGCCAGTCACCGAAAGAACTTAATTCATTTCTGAAGATTCACGCTTCTGAAGTGTCACGTATATATATATATATATATATATGTGTGTGTGTGTGTGTGTGTGTGTGTGTGTGTGTGTGTGTGTGAAACTCACACCTATCTATATGAATATGTCAGCTCTATCACTGTTATTGAGCGCTTCCAAAGAAGTACCACGCATATATAATATATAAATAATATATATATAAGTAATTGCATATATATATATATATATATATATATATATATATATATATGCATATATATATATGTGTGTGTGTGTGTATATATGTGTGTGTGTGTGAAAGTGTATGTATATAATTATAAATATCAATATCAATATATATATATATATATATATATATATATATATATATATATATATATATATATGAGTCTACTCTTCGTTGTCTGTTTGTTCTAAGGCTCTCCGTGTCGCGTTTCTCACATTCTTGGTTTAATTTCTCTTAATTTGATCGTAACACCGACTCAAAATTTATTCGCTGCGTGTTTGACTTGTTAAGCCAATTTTCTAACTAGAAAAATATTTGTTTTCATTGAAAGAAGGGTCACTATCGACACTCCACGTTTCAACGGAAAGAGCACCATAAAAATAATATTCAAATAAATATGTTTTTGCTCATGTTGTTTTCGAGAGCAAAAACAGCTGAATTGCTATTCACGCTGAAGCCATTTTTGTCTTTCCGAGGCTGAAATCACCCCTGTTTTGCTGGCAAGATCGGCCAAAATATGATGACCTTACTGTGTGCTAAGGAAGAGAGACGCGTTCACTGTACTGGCAGGAAGGAACTGCAAATTTGCTCCCTTCTCACATGTACTCATGTCACATTAAACATTCAATCAACCAATTTTTGTTTTCACATTTTCTCTCGTAAGAAGACAAATGTTGGAACGAAAGAAAAAAAAAACACCATTAGTTTGTAAAGCACCTGCTTTATTTAAAAAATAGTTTGCTGAACTGAACTAATACCCTTTTAATATGGATTTGATTCCATGAATTATACAGGCTTACGGTGTAGCATTTGGGTCGATATATTCTTCGTTCATCAAATTATCTAAATTCTTGGATGCTATCCATTATAGTGATGTAACCCTTAGAGAATTTTAGAATCATGTTGGAAATTTATTTTTATTTTAGAAAGTGTTTTTTTTTTCTTGGAATGCATGACCTTGTGATGGAAGGCTTAGAATATATTTTTATAGGAAGTGTTTGAAAATAATAATTAACAAATCTTTACATCCAACCAGCTTCGGAAAATATGTTAGAGTTTGTTATTAAAATTTAATATCAGTTTTTGAAGGATCATTTTATAATTGTATTATTATTATTATTAATAAACATTATCATTTTTACTTGATGATTTTGGTAAAAACAGATCTTAAAGAAAACGATGTCTCAACATTTTTATCGGGTAAAAGTAACAAAACCAAAATACAAAAGTAATGAATGACAAGAAAAAATAGAATAGAAAAAATTCGGTAAGTAAAGTTAGTTAAACGTGTAAGGCGTTCGAAAAACAAAGTCTTGCAAATTACGGAATAAAAAGCGAATCGAAAATTTCGAAACTGGAAAAAAGACGCATGGTATACAAAGTAAGCTGTTTGAAAAGGCGCTCGGAGAAGCACTTCCTTGGATGACAACAGTGATAAGATGTTCATCTAGAAGGTAACTTTGATGCTCAGGGTAGCTTTTACCTAGAAGAAAAAAAGTTAAAAAAACACACATGAGAGTATTTCATAATAGGAGATCAGTTTAAAGTAACGGTTAATGATATTAGATTTTATTGACTATTATCGGAAAGGTAGCTGGTCGCCCGTATACGAGTATCGTTGTCTACTAGGGCGGCTAGCCAAAACCTGTTGCAGACGTCTACTCAGGCACATTTGTATTTGTTTAGGACAGTGTGGTTCACACTGCAACTTTAATGGGCGGTCCTTTAATTCTTGGGAAGTGTGCATTATCTGGCGTGATGAACAATCTGAACAGGGTCAGTACACTCATACCTTCGGTCACGATGACTTGCGACTTCGTGCCAAATAGTTCCGCCAGTGCCTAAAAATGGACTGACCTAAGCTTTATAAGTATAATTAACATTTTTAATGTGTAGTGTGTTTCATGAGTTGATATGTCTTAAACTCTATTGACGCAAAAAATTGTTAGAAAAGCTAGACTGGTTAATTATTACTACTGAATACTGAATGCGATCCTCGTTAAGTATTCAATACAAATTTCGATTGTCCAGGGTACGACGATAAACTACATCTGGCAGCAAAGAGATTTTGAGAAGCGTGGAACCACCTCTTAATACTTGCTGTTCCCAGATCTAATCTAACCTGGTGGGGTAGAACCTGTTAGGGTCTCAACTATGGGCAAATAGTTAACACCTAAGCTGGGGCCAAAACACCATAAAAATATAAAAATTCATAGTTAAAATACCGCCAATACATTTAAAACATATATATATATATATATATATATATATATATATATATATATTACCAGTAATATGTATGGCTTTCGACAAAAAAACCCCAAAAAACCAAAAAAAAAAACAACAACTCTTTACTTAGATACATCAATGAAACCTGATCTACATACTGATTTCTTACAAAGAATAAATATTTTATTTACAAAATTTTACGAAATCTGTTACGAAATGGATGAACTCCAACATATTTTTATTTATTTGTTTATTCATACAAACCTATCCTAAAATTCTTGTCGATATTTTATAACCCACTGAGGTTGATATGCCGTTAAACTAAATAAACCTAAAGCCTGATCTGCAACCTAATTTTTTACAAAGAATACATATTCTATTTCTACGAATCTATCCTAGAAATTTTGTCGGCATTAAATAATACCGTAAAATCAAACTAAACCCGAACCCTGGTCTACAAACTGATTTCTTACAAAGAATACATATTCTGTTTACGAAATCTTACAAAATCCGTTACGAAATGGTTTAACTCCAAAATATTTTTTATTTATTTGTGTATTCATAGAACCTATCCTAAAAATCTTGCCAGCATTATGTAAGGCATTATCAACCCACTGAGGCTGATATGCCGTAAATGAAACTAAACACGAACCCTGATCTACCAACTGATTTCTTACAAAGAATATATATTTTCTTCGTACAAACCTGTTCTAAAAATCTTGTCGGCACTTCTTCTATGTGTCCTATCCTTTCAGGACGTAAGCAATCATGGCTTTCCATGTCTTCCTATCCCTGGTGGCTCTTTATGTTTTCTCCTGTTACTCCACGCAACCCCCGTTCCGTCATCCACCTGACCAGACCCTTCAAATATGTTATCCGCTGCCTTCCTCTGTCTCTTTTTCCTTCTATCTGGCCTGTCAGTATCAAGTTCTCCAAGCCCTCCTTCCTCATTGCATGTCTCGGGAACTTCAATTGTCTCTTCCTATTAGTTTTCTTTTCAATGCCATTCTTTCCAAAACCTCATCATTGCTCACATGCTCTGTCTATGATATCCGCAGCATCCTTCTGTAAAACCATATTTCCGCTGCTTCAAGTATTTTCCTCATCTTCAATGATATTGTCCAGCATTCACTGCCGTGTTGAAGAACTGACATCACATAGCAATTTAGCACTCTCTTCTTTGTTTCTAGGGAAAATTTCCTGTGTCTTAATACTTTACTCAGCTTCTGGAACGCGTCCTTCGCCATGCCAATTCGCCTTCAGATCTTTGTGTTGCACTTTCCATCTCCTGTTAGAACACTTCCTAGGTATTTAATTTTTTTTTTAGTTCGATATGCAGTAAATCAAAATAATCAATAAATCGACATTAAATAACTCGAAAAGAATTGCTGAGGCATATTGTATACTGTCAATCAAACGATAGGGTCTGGGTTTTCTTTGTTTCTCTTAAAATTTACGATCTATAAGATAATCGTTTTAGTAACAAATTCAAACTAAATGAAATACTTACGACTCCCTTATCGTCGACTAACTCCAGTTCAGAAGATCTGCTCATGTCGCCCCAGTTGTCAATGTGGGTCGAGATATCGCCTTTCTTGTATTCGCTGTCTTTTTCGCAATTCTTAGCCCAGATCTAAAGAAAAAAATTACAAAGGATCACATTATAATTCTGAAAGTCCCTCCCTTCGCGCATTCATTACTAAGTGGCATTAATTCAAATAAATAATGGACGATATTTTCTTTGCGCTTTTAAAAAACGCAAATAAATGCAATATGAGAATGGCCGTCTACATTTACTGACGAAAAGAAAGCATATACGAGATCTTCAGTACAAGAAGGTACTTTCTGCCATTTCTGTGAAAATCGGTGAACTGTTGTTTTTTTTTAATGCTAAAGTAGATTTTCTTAGTTCAAAAAAAGAAAACTGAATGGTTTATCTCAGATAGATAAAAAGTTATGGCATTTCGAAAGTCGTCAAACTTTAAACACGATTTTTCTGTTTTATTTTTTTTTACGGCGGAAAGTGCCTTCCAATTCCAAATGCCTCATACAATAAGAAAATTGAAAGAAAGGATAAAAAATGCCAAAAGATTTATTTTGATAATTTTATAAAAAAGTTTTTATTTTACTTTTAAACAAAGAAGTTACTGCTATGAAATAATTACAATAAAGGCCGTTGTGTATTTATTTGTATATATATATATATATATATATATATATATATATATATATATATATATCCCTCCTCTCACACTCACAAAGAGAGAGAGAGCGCGAGAGAGAGAGAGAGAGATAGAGAGAGGAAGCGTCGGCTCAGTTTATTAGAGAGATAATAGCGAGGCAGCATTATCAATTATTAAACTTTACTACCAGTTATGAAAACACTTGCCACGTGATTGCTCTTTAATAGTGTCTTATTTTATTTTTTGCAATAATTATG
>JBBBDQ010001462.1:7945000-7950000 GCA_037127315.1 Ascarosepion bandense | reverse complement strand
AGCGTCCCGCCGCGCACTTAAAGTCCTTACTGATGCTGTTCATCTTCTTGGCGCACAATTGACCATTCTTAGTCCCGTTTTTTTTATTGCGCGGCGGACAAATCCCCTGTGGCATACAAATAGTAGCAGGTAGTACAATGAACAAACGTACTGGTTGGGACCCACCACCAAAAAAGAAGCACCCGCAACCAAAAGGGTTAATGGCATGCAAAGTCCGACATAGTTTAGGGAATGAGACTTAAAGGATTTGTATTTACGTTCTTATGAGTTTATTAGTATTTGTCTAAATAAATGAATTTCTTAGATGTATTTTCAGAATCTCAATTTATAGTATGCAACTATAATTTTCTTGATTTTCCTTCAGGTCCAAAAATGGCTTTTTTGTAATTCATCAGTGGATCCGTGTGTGGTTCCACAACCCACTTAATTAAGTTTTAATAGACAGGCAATGGCTTTTAAGATCAATTTGAAGACTTTTGCTATATAGAAAGAAGCATTTATTCATTTACCATTTCTTTAAAATTATATATTTGTTATTGCGGTTTTTGACGAAGATTTCATTATTACAAAAGGATCATTAAAAATAATGAGTTAGAAGATATGTGTAAATTGATTTCATTTTTAAGGGTTTACATCTGGTTTGAAAATTTAAGTTTTCGCTTGTATTGTATGCGGTTCGTATGGACTTACCTGTTCTCGTGTTTTTGTATGCATCCGTATTTAAGTCTTTGCTAAACACATCTTCAGGTTAAATTAAGTGAGTAACAAGAAAAAGCATTTAAGCGCAG
The DNA here is from genome assembly GCA_037127315.1 of Ascarosepion bandense. Lineage (NCBI taxonomy): Eukaryota > Metazoa > Mollusca > Cephalopoda > Sepiida > Sepiidae > Ascarosepion > Ascarosepion bandense. Next base: position 7,949,212 of record JBBBDQ010001462.1, on the reverse strand, counting down.
CAGTGGAGCAAAATCAAGATTTTGTAAGCCCGCCCTTGGGATATAAAAATACTGAAAGTAAGAATAATATTAAGAGATATAGCAAAATGACAAACTTTACTTATGGCTGCAAAGGACAAAACGTCGCCGGGAGCCATGATGATGGTGTACACCCTAAAGGGACACGACACGCAGAACCAGACTTAAACAAAACAACCTTCGTAATAATGGCTACAGTGGCCATTATCAGGGCTTAGTTTGTACCAAAGCCACAAATTAAAAGTCAGTCGGCGGTTCTACCTCTGAGCTATGGGTGCTCGGTAGAAGGAGGCAGACTTTTTAGCGTGTATATTATCCTTATACACGCCCATATATATATATATATATATATATATATATATATATATATATATATATATCCGAGTGAATACAGAACGAAGAAATAATTCTTACAACGTCCAAAACATTAATTTAAAACAGTGCTCGATATATAATATATAGAGCTGTGAATATTCATTATAAATTTAGAACATGTACATAATCATTCTATATATATCCGCTACAAAGGTACGATTGTTTTGACACTGAAACTTCAATGTCTCATCAATGCGTAAAGTAATGGAAATCCTCTTTCCTTATATTTATTTAGTTTTGTTAGAGGTGTTGGTGGGGGTTAGTGATAGGGGAATATTTATTATATATATTATATATATATAAATATATAAATTTTTATATTAAAGTTATTCCTCTCTTTTTTCTTCTTCCCTTTTCGTTTACGCTTTAAGATACTTACCCTTTCTTGTTCAACGCTCTTTCTCTTTCTCTCTCTCTCTCTCTCTCTCTCTCTCTCTCTCTCTCTCTCCCCTAACCCACTTTCTTTACGTTTCAAATCTACGGGTCTGCAATCCAACTGTCAGACTGAATGTATCTTCGAACTTTTGTTGACATCCGCCGCTACGCGTGTCCTCTGATTATATTTTGCGTATATATATATGCTTATGTATGAATATGTGTGTGTGTTCGCCGAACTGATGAATTTTTCTTAAATTTTCTCTACTAAGGAAGCGACCGTTATTTTTATTCGTTTCTTTAGGTCTTTGTGAATCTCATTCGTGTCAAATCCTTTGTAAAATAAAGACAGAAGCTGATGATGGTTCGGCTGAAATAGGCTTATACATCCTATTTACCATCAAATAACGTGTCTGCCTTAATGTTTCTGATATATATATATATTATAAATTATAGTTTAGAGCCTGTACAAATTATCATCTACTACAAAGTGTACATTTTGTTTCGACATTGGAAGGACAATGTCTCATCAGGTAGTGTGGAAAGAAGATGGAAAATTGACAAATTATTATGAGGAGGGAAACTGAGAAATCAGAGTTGTAAGTTGTAAGTTAGAATTTGAACCAAAAGAGGGAAGTGGTAGAGAAGAGAGGTGATTATTGGACCTGTTGAAAATTTTGTAGACAGATTTAACCGTAGAAATATAATTTATAATAAATATTCATAGCTCTATTTTATATTGAGCACTGTTTTAAATTAAGGTTTTGAACGTTGCTAATTTTTCTTCGCTCCTTATTCACTTCTATATATATATATATATATATATATATATATATGTGTGTGTGTGTGTGTGTGTGTGTGTGTGTGTGTGTGTGTGTGTTTTGAATATATGGATTGAAATCCAACAAGATGAATAGAACAAGTAAAGAACAGGTAGGAAAAAGTGTCTTTTATTTAACATGTTTCCCTTTAACAAGCTTCTTCAGAGACTTCGTCTTGAAAAAACCCTTAGAAAGCTTGTTAAAAAGAAACATATATTTGTGTGTGTGTGTGTGTGTGTGTGTGTTTTAATAAAATTTCGTGGATACACTTTTTGCAAGCGTATTTTCATTATTTCAATAAGTTTCTTTTAGAGAATATATAAATATATATAAACAATATAAATAATATCAAACAAACCAAATCAGAAAAAGAAAGATTAGGAACAATTAATTCGTCATGTGGATAAATACAATGTATCACTTTACATTTGTGATATTCGGCGCATTTTTTTCTTTTTTCTCAAAGAGATTTGGTCAACAGTACTGCAGAGAACTGGTTAGCTTGGCAAAAAATCCGTAACCAACTGGTCTGTAGTTCCACTTACCAGAGTCGCCACCATGAGATGATGATTGCATTCTTGAACTAGAACTGGAACTACCCTCGAGAATATTAGCCAGGGCATCTGCACTCCCTGAGCGATATCCACCGACCATTTCGGTCATATGGCCAATTGAAAGTCTGCGGAGAAAAATACGTAAAAAAAATTTGAATCAGTATTTGTCTGTATTTCTTAAATGAGGTAGTATTTACACTAATTCTATTTAGTTGTTCGGGCTGTTGTTCTCATCTTTATTGCCATGTTTACGATGTTTCGGCCGATGTACGCCTCGGCCTTCTTCAGGTGCCGGGAATTTCAAACCGAACCTCTTATTACGATCACTAGGGTATATGATTCTCATTCCATGTGCGATGTCACTTCTGGTAGCCATATAGTTACCTTTCTTTAACTTAAGTCTCTAAGTTATTTGTTCACCATTGGTTAGTATTGAGAATACAATTCTTTAGGTCAAGTCACTAGAACTAGTCAAGGTCTATATCTATTGGGTCATGTGTCCTCGAAGGCCCATGGACCAGTGGAGAGAGGAGATAACTACATAAATCATTCACAGTCAACTTTATATCGTAAATGTTCCAAACCAGTGGTGAGCAACCTTTTGGTGCGAGTAGTTCTCGGAGGGAGGCTATAATATTAAATAGACTATAATGAATTGCCTCGACTATAGACCGCTCTGCCCTGATATGGAAACTTGAAGAAAAACAAGTAAGTTAATGTTATATTATTTCAACAGGGTTTCTTATTTGACTATAGAAATAACCGTATAACAACTAACAATAAAAAAATTAAAATTCTTACTAAAAACGAAATACAGTAAAAAATGGCAAATTATGAACGGGACACTTCATCTCTACACCAAATCAAATATTTCTCCAGGACAGAAGCATAATATCATCTAGGTCATTACCCAAACTTGTTCTTAACAAACTTTTAGTATATTTCATTTTTGAAAAAGCTCACAAGCATATTTACTTTGAATTAATGATGCCATTATTCCATTATTTTAGCATTTTTCAAAAGGCTTTGGATTTTCCGCTTGGCCAAATAAATTTCTTGTAGAAGTCAACAGTGGATTCTAAATTATATTTTGATTTAAACAATTCGTTACATTAAAAATCAGTTTTCTCCGACTGTTGTTTTCTTCTGCCACTTGCTCCACAAATTAATTCGATTTGTCCAGGTTTTAAGTTGGTAGGCCGGACAATTTCTGTCGAGTTCCGGACAAAAAACCGCCGCCGCAAGCCGGACAAAAGTCCGTTGAGGGCTGGACGAAGGTCCGTCGCAGGTCGGACGAAGGTCCGTTGCGGGCTAGACGAAGGTCCATCGCAGGTCGGACGAAGGTCCGTTGAGGGCTGGACGAAGGTCCGTCGCAGGTCGGACGAAGGTCCGCTGCGGGCTGGACGAAGGTCCGTCGCAGGTCGGACGAAGGTCCGTTGCGGGCTGGACGAAGGTCCGTCGCAGGTCGGACAAAAATACGTCGCGGGCCGGTCAAAAGTCCGTCGCAATCCAGATGTGGCTCGATTATTCTTCTAAACTAATCGTTTCCTATGCATTAGGGTAGCATTCATACGTATTACGCTAATTAAACAATTAAATACAGTATCAAATAGTGGATAATTTTCTTCAGTTACGTAAATCTGAGCATTTTATGATCTTTAATATTGACTATAAATATTGGGTAGCAGAGATAGAAAGTTCCTGTTTACGGTTACTATTAAATATCAATTTTACCTGTTCTCTTCACCTTCCAAGAGTTTTCTATAAGCAGCAATTTCCAATTCCAGTGAGAGTTTAGCGTCCATCAACATCTGTAATTCTCTGATCATTGCTTCCATTTCCTCTTGAAGCTTCGCCACTTCACTTGCTCTCATTTCTCTCTCGCCCATCAGTTCGTCATTTACTCTGTCCAGTTGACCGTGCAAGCTGTTTAATTCTAATCTCATTCTATCGAGCTGAACATATATAAAACATATATAAAACAATAATAAAAAAGAAATAAAGAAATGAAGAAAGTAGGATCTCCAGTAAAAGAAAAAATAAAAGAGAAAGAAAGAAAAAAGAGTGAA
>JBBBDQ010001462.1:7917500-7940000 GCA_037127315.1 Ascarosepion bandense | reverse complement strand
TATATTATTTCGTCAACCATGAAGATCTTAAAGACCAATCGGCTAGAACAGTTGTCACGGCAATAGGTTGACGAGTTCAAGTCTCACTGACAGATCTTTTTGAGTGGCGCTGTTTACTAATAACTGTAGATCGACGGTCTAAGAGGTTACAGTTAAGATGAAAACAATACGATTAAAAATAAAAATTAATAATGATTATCCACAACATTCAAAATTATTTTTTCTATCATTTAGGTTGGCGGTTTCTTTGATTAAATTTCAAATCGATAAAGATCCAATCTTTGTAATGGTCAAACTTCTTAGTTTATGATAACTGATCATAGTAAATTAGCCCAGAATGAATGGATAAGAACTGAAATTTGCTGGGAATTATGTAAATTATTTACATTTGATCATGGAGATTAAAGGCCAATCAGCGACATGAGTATAAATTAGAAATTGCTCAATAATTCGTTGGGATTTTGAATTGAAACTGATCTTTCGAAATTGAAATGTATTTTTCAATTCAAGTTAAAATGCAGTTTATAGGCATCGTAAAAAAAGACAAGCTTTTCTATTACCTGCCATTGTTCTAAAAAGACACAGGTGGGAACTAGAAACTTGAAAAATATGTCCGAATTTTACAAGAGAAAGAACCTTGTGTAACATAAAGTTGACACCTTTACTCATCATCATTGAAGTGCTTGAAACAGTCGGAGTAGTTGCGATAAAAAACGTTCGAAACTAAGTTGGCAGTAATAACAGTTTTAAAAGATTAATAATGATTGTGCGTTGTGGTGCATTGGATATCGACTCGGAACGAGAAATCGGGGAGCCGAGTTCGAATTCCAGCTGAATTCATTGCATTCACTTACGCGCAAATACCCTTGGGAAAGGTATTAATCCGTCTATTCCTTCCAGTTATGGGTTAAATAATCCGACAGATTGAGTTCTATAGCCTTGGTCGGCAACCAGTCTACCGCAGAAAGCAATGGCAACCTACTGCGGGATAATCTTCTGCCCGGTCAGTCATGTTTCTTTCGAAATATGATCGCCTCAGCGTGTATCACGTATGGCACTTGAATGACTGACTGAATGATTGGTACCAAAGTTCAGAATTTTATACAAGACTTTTGGATTAATCATTATTTAGTCGTAAGAGGTTTTGAATTTTCCTCGATTAAATTTCGAATCGATAAAAATTCAGCTTTTGTGATGACCAAACTTCTTAGTTTATAATAATTAATTGTAGAAAATTAGCCCAAAATTAGTGTGCAAGAACAGGAACCAGCTGAAAATTATACAAATCATTTGCATTTGAACATGGAGATTAAGGTAGATTAGCAAACACTGGAAACAGTTCAGGAACACTTTAAGATATGGAATTGAAACTGATCTTCAAATCCAGGTCAAAAGTCATCCTGTAGACATTGTAGAAAAAGACAAGACTGTTCCCTCCCTTCGTTCCAAGTAGACGACAGGGGTGGGGCGCAGAAGAGATTAAAAGGTTTGAAAAACAAGTCTGGATCAACCAAGAGAAGAGAAAAACATATTCAAAATATTCTCATATAATTATTGGAATGCCCGAAAAAGGTTGTTTTGTAAAGAGGTTCATAAAAGGTACATTTTTGTATTGTCCTTTACAGACACGAATTAAATAAATAAATATCCTTACCGCGTCGGTGATGGTTTTCAGAAAATCAAGTTCTTCCTGTAAAGCCTCAGCACGTGAATGTTCAGCGATACGCTGGTTGGTCTCATCTTTCAAGTCCTATATCGGGAATAAAAGGAATTAATACATTAATGAACACTTGCTATAGCAGTGGGACATCTAATTTTTTTTTGCGATAATGTTAATTCTGTACAAGGCTCAAGATCCACTCGAAGTAGAGTAAGAGGCACAGTTTATGAGGATATGTGACGAAGATAACGGTTAATCCTAAACTTTAACAGGTTAGGGTTGTAGTGATCGAGGAAGCATCTTCATGGGTGTCAGTTTTCCAAAGTGGGAAAAAACTGCTCGAGTGGAACTTACATCTCACCAATTGAATGCAAAGGGAATGAGGGTCGTTCGTTAAAATGTGCGTACAATGGCGGGTCTTTGAAGGTTAGAACTGAACAAACTAATGTAATTCGTCTGAACATTTTTCATGGAAATAGCGATAGAGTAGCAAGAAGCTTGCAACGTTTCACCTGTGGAAAAGAGGTTATAGAGGGAAATTAATTCATCATCCACAAGGCCGTGGAGATGGCAGATTTTTTGCCATCGAATCTATGGATTGCACATGTAATGTGTTAGTATGCTTAGCCTAATCGCAAACATGACCAGAATGGAAGGGAAGCTAATTTGGCTCAAACTCATTCAAGGAAACAACTGCTTACCAATGCATTATAAGAGCCGATAAAAACATCAAAGTTTATCTAAGACAGACTCAAGGCCAAACAGGTAAAATTACGTCTGTTAGAATCATTCTACAGGACAGACTTGATAACACACGTGGCTGGGGCCTTATTACGATATTTTTCCAATTAAGAAATAGTCTGGTCAAGAGCAAAATGATTTCCGATGTGGTGACGAACGCATTCTACAGCACTGATTTGAAAACAAATTTGGCAAGCTATCAAATAATCTGACACGTAACCCACATAATGCAGCCTTACCGGCAATCGAATTCATTATACACTTTATTGAGCACTTTTTTCTGCATAAAGAATACAACAGCTATTAGATAAAGATATACTTTAAATAGAAAGTTACTTACTGCTCTGACGGCTTGCAGTTGCGAGTGAAGTTCATTGTACTTGGCTCTCCAATGAGCCACTTGCTTCTCAAGTTCTTCCACCTTTCTCCGTAGCATATCGCATTCAGCGGTCCGATGAGCGTTTTCATCATTAAGGGCATTGACTTTGTCTTGCAGCTGGTCAATCCTTTCTTCATGAAGGCGGCATCTAAAAATATATTGATAGAAAGCTAGATATAGATATATGAATAGTTTTGGGTAGTGATAATGCTTACTGCCAGGATTGTTGTTTTGCAGTGGTTTAATGATTAAAAATATATTTTGGCAAGGAATTTTTTGTCTTAAAGTGCTCAATATCGAGATAGAGATAGACCGTTAATAGGATTAATGTAGGGAGGTTTGTCACTTAACTGAACAGTCATGCCGCTGAAACTTCGCTGTCGGCATGACTCTGCGCAATTAAAAGACACATTTCTCTACATTAACCTTATATATATATATATATATATATATATATATATATATATATATATACTACCGGCCGGCCATAATAATAAGGCCACACCAGTTTTTAAAAAAAATAATGTATTTCATAATATTTTTAGTATTTATGGACAAGTGAATAATTCTAAATGAAAATAGAATGATCCTTTTTTTATTATTACTTTGCAAAATTTTACAAGGCAGCCAGGAAGCCTTTGCTTCGGCCAGCCAATAATAAGAAGAAACTAGCATGGGGAAGAGAGCACAAAAATTGGACACCAGAACAGTTCATTTGATGAACATGTTATTGTGTAGTATTAACAAACCATTCTATTTTCAATAAATACTAAAAATAATATGAAATACATCATTTTTTAAAACAGAGGTAGCCTAATAATTATTGCCTCTAGTATATATATATATATATATACATATATATTCTATTATATTAAAATTCGAAAATCTCGGGTCTATTTATGCACGGATTATTACTTTTGTCTAGAAGCGCAGTATAAGTGATTTTAGCGAAGCATAAAGGGTATCTCTCTATCCATTTCCACTTTCTCAAACAGATTAATTATAACTTTATTCAACTGCACTTTTCAAGTAGTTCAATAGCTTAGCGGCTATATCATTTGCGTCATTATCTTCAGGTTGAACAGCTTAGAAAAACTTGCTCTACATGGAAAAGATATGCCCGGTAACCTCGACAACTTTGGCAAAGACATTAGAGTAATCAAGAATTTCTACTGGTAGCAACATCTCTCTTGAATCCCTAGATCATTCTTTCATGTGCTTCCGTCTCTCACTTCTAAGCTCGGTTAGATATCTTTTCTTTCTCTACCGCTCCCCCTCATCTCCTGACTGTTCAGTACTTAATAACATCTCTAATAATATAGATAAGGCCATTTCTTCTCATCCATCTGCCCATATGTTTGGTGACTTTAACGCCCACCACGCAATGTGGCTGGAAAACTCTGTCACCGATCTTGCTGGTTTCCACACCATGAATTTTTCAGTCACCCAGTCTTTTACACAATTGGTGGATTTCCCCATGCGTTTCTCCAATAACCCTAATGGAAGTGACTCACTGCTAGACCTCTGCTTCAATTCTATCCCAGACTCTTGCAATGTCAAACAGCACTGCCCTCTCGGAAACTGACCATGCGGTGGTTTCCGTTAACATCTCCTTCCACTCCCACTCCACACAAGAAACTCAGACCAGCAGAATATCTTACTGCTACCAAAGAGCAGACTGGGACTCGTTCCTTGACTTCCTGTGTGACATCCCTTGGAGCAATGTTTTTAGTTTTCCTGTTGAAAATTGTGCATCCGAGGTCTCCTCTTGGGTTAAGGCTGGCATCGATGCTTTCAACCCAGCCAGGAAGTTTCAGCTTAAATCCCATTTGTCCCTCTGTTTCTCGCCCGCTTGCTCGGTCGCCATTGCCCACCGGAATCACTTCTTCCGGCTTTATAGAAGCCATGCTTGGATCACGACAGGTGCCTTTTTGCCTCAGCTAATATAAGTGCAAAAAAAAAAAAAAATTAATTAAGCTAAATGTTGTTTGCTGCAAGAATTAAGCAGCGCATAGCATCCCGTAAGTTCGGCACCAAAGACTACTGGCGATTCTGTAAAAGCGTGCTTAACAACAGTAAAACCCACTCTAATAAATGAATTTGAGGTCCCCACCTCTTCGGCGGACAAGACTGAATGTTTTGCTCGCAGATTTTCCACCAATTCGAGCTAGATTCGTCTGGAGTACCTACACCCGACTTCCCACTTAGAACTGAGGCCCAACTGAATGACGTCCACATTACGCCCTCGCTGGTCTCTAACATAATCTCAAAGCTTGACCCTCATAAAGCTAGCGGAGGGGACGAATCCTAATCATAATCTTGAAGAAATGTGCCCCTGAACTCTCCTCTGTCTTCTCTAAGTTCTACAACTACTGCTTATCTGATTTCCACTTTCCTGCCTGTTGGAAGTCTTCCTCTGTAGTTCCTATATTTAAGAATAATGGCGAACCCTCGAACTCCGCTAATTACCGCTCTATCATCTTCCTACTGATTTTTGGCAAAGTGTTCGAAGCCATTATCAACGCCGACGTGGTTCAACATCTCCCGGCCAAACAGTATGGTTTCCGCTTCACCAGGTCTACTGCTGATATGCTAACGACCATCACTGAGTATATACACCAGGCTCTCGACAAGAATGGCGAAGCTCGAACCGTTGCCCTGGATATTTCCAAAGCGTTTGACAAAGTCTGGCATGCTATCGTTTTACGCAAGCTGAGGAGCTATGGTATAATTGGACAATTGTTTGACCTAATCCAGTCCAGTCATTCCTCTATAATCGCACAATGAAGGTAGTATTAAACGGACATGCCTCCCAAAACTACCATACGAATGCGGGTGTCCCTCACGTTTATTCTGATCTACGATCTCCCCGATGTTATAAGATACCAGGCAGGCATGTACGCAAACGACACCACCGTTTACTCTCGCCTCGACCCAAAATCTGCTGAAGTTGACAAAGCGAACCTCGCTGCCGAGCTTGAGAAGAACCTCCAATCCGTGGTGGACTGGTGTAAGAAATAGCTCGTAAATTTTAATGCTTCCAAAACAAAGCTGCTATCTAGTGACCATTGTAGACAATTGCTCCTACCCGCCATTAGCATGGAACAGGCTAGCCTCCCTGAGAGTAAAACACTACACTTCTTTCGCCTCACACTCTCTGCGGACCTCAGGTGGAATGACTATATCGAATCCATTCCTAAATCTGCTGCTAAGAAGGTCGGTTCACTGTGCAGGGCCCGGAAGTTTTTCCCCTCTGAGTCCATCCTGCACATATATAAATCTAGCATTCGCCAGTGTATTGAATACTGCCCCCACATCAAGTCGGGTGCCCCTGCTATTCACCACGGGGTTCTTGACAAAATCCAATCTGTAATATGATCGATACGGACTTGGCAGCTCGGTTGCAGTCGCTGTCTCACCGGCGTGACGTGTCTTCCCTGTACCTTTTCTATAAATACTTTCACGGCTTCTGCTCCAATGAACTTAGATCACTGGTGCCCGCTAGGTGAGAAATTTACACGAGCTACTAGATTAGCAACTAGGTCCCTACCTTTTACAGTGAAATCGATAAAATGTAACCGCAATTTCTATTCTAACAGCTTCTTTTCTCGCACTTCCCACCCGTGGAATTCCCTTCCATATATTTGCTTTCTCGACAGCTACAATCTCCAGGAATTTAAATGTAAGGTCAATAGACATTTCCTATCTCACTAACTCGCATCCATTCTCTCAAGCTCTTTTTTCATTTACTCCACCCCCATCATCGGTATTCTCATCCGTCTGTTACCCTCCTCCTGACATTTCCTATAACTAAACTCTCTTTCTCATCACTTTCCCTTATGTAACCCCCTGCGCAACAGTGGCAGTAGAATGCCTTGCTTGGGGTGAGATGATTAAAAAAAGTTACCTGCATACGGACAGGAAACGAATTCAGCAGATATACAAAAATAGAAAAAAGCGTAAGACAAGATATATCTTTTCACTGGATCTGTTCAACTTTTACAGCACGACTATTCTGAGGACCATAAAAGTTATGCCAGGATTCATCATCGGCGGCAACAATCTGAACAACATAAGATACGCAGATGACACAGTGCTGATAGCCGACACGGAAAGAAAACTATAAGACCCCCTAAAAAAGGTAGATGAAGAAAGTTGAAAGAAAGAACTACAAATAAACTAGAAGAAAACCAATGTACGTTCATCAGCAAACAGAGAGCCTTTTCTTTCACCGGCGTTATTTAATTTGTAAAGCGAGATTATTCTAAGAAAATTAGCGAATATTCGAGGACTTATTACCAGTGGCCATAACATTAACAGCATCACCCATGTAAATGACGCAGTATTGATGACATTTCAATAAGAAAACTATAACTCGAGTTCGAGAACGAATTTCTCTTCGATCAATACTACACAAGACTTCCAAACTACGGCTATTAGGAATCAGCCTTAACCTGACAGTGCTCTGTGTGATGTGACGTATTTTAAAATTAATATGGAAGAAATCTAAACTTATTTATAAATGGAATTTGTGTGTGTGTGTGTGTGTGTTACCTATAGACTCTGAAACGGCTGAAACGATTTTCTTGAAAATTTACACGGTTGTACTATAAGTGTCTGCGAGTGTTCTTAGCTAGATTTTGTGTCGAGGTACCCCAATAAATATCGAAAATCGATAATCGAAAAAATCGGTTTATAGAAGGAGTGGTCCGCTTTTAATCAAATTTCATACACTCATAGACAAAGACATAAGAAACGATATTCAGAAGTTTCAAGGTTGCAGTTCTTGCAATAGTGCAAAAAATCGATAATATATTTATATAAAAGGCAAGTTGTTTGTGTGTGTGTCTGTTTATCTGCCTGTATGTCTGCATTTTATTCAGCCACTTTATTTTAGTTTTTGCTTCGGATTTGGCTCTAAGTAGGTATAATTGTAGTTCTTAGTCTCAGCCATGATACCATATACTCAGAGGACTTATTTAGCCTTCAAAATTCAGTTTACGACAAAAAAACTTATTTGATATCGATACCAGGAAATCAAAATTTGACTTACATCCATTTATTTTTCTTTCAGTCTATGGTTTCACTTTAACTGGAAACAACTATTGCTTTTTAGTCTTTCGTGCCAACGTCCAAAGAGTGAGCTCCAGGACCACGGATTAGTTTTAAAGCTTTCATTACACCCGAGCAACGCCGGGCTATACTGCTAGTCTACTTATAAAACTCTGTGACTTCTGTTAGCCCGTCACGCCCTCTAAAACAGCCATACATTGATCGAAGCCGTATTTTGCAAAGAAGTAAACGGGTAAAAAATACAGTTTGTTTTACTAGGGCGTGTAGCTTAGTACATTATATCTCATTAATTTCTTGTGAAAAATTAGAAGTTTTATTATTTAACATGCAAAATACCCATAGTATTAAAAAACATTAATGATTAAAATAACAAACACTTATTTAATAAAAAAGCAATATTATTTTTGTGCATATCTTTTAAAATATTTATAGACAAAAATCCGGTTTCTATTTCCGCTTGCGTTTTCCGAGAATGTGAGACAAATCCCAATGCCAAACATTCGAAAAAGTTGCAATCTAGCCCCCAAAACAAAACAAAAAATTACGTATGATCAGTTGTATATTACATGCTCCTAAGAATTTACTTTGTTGTTAAAAACAAAAAAGAAAAAAAAATATTTTTCTTAAAAAATATTGTTTACCATGAAGTCATATAAAATTAAGTTAAAAAATTATTAAACCACGAAGAAAGGTTTTTGCCAAGTTATTTTTTCAAACAAATCAGCTTATTCAGATTTCGTTGATTTGTTTGTGAAATTGAATGAAATGTGGAGTTTGTATAGTAAACATATATTTATATGGACTTTTGACGTTCTTTAGTTCAATATGGCAGTGAACGTTGGACAATATTATCAAAGATGAAAGAAAAACTTGAAGCAGCTGAAATGTAGTTCTACAGAAGGATGCTGCGGATATCATGGATTGAGCATGTGAGCAATGAGGAAGTGTTGGAAAGAATGGAAACGAAAAGGAAATTAATATTAAGCATTAGGAAGAGACAACTAAAGTTCCTGGGACATGCAATGAGGAAGGAGGGCTTGGAGAACATGATACTAACAGGCCAGATAGAACGAAAAAGAGACAGGGGAAAGCAGCGGATAACATATTTGAAGGGCCTAAGCAGGTGGATGACAGAACGGAGGTTGCGAGATGTTACAGGAGAAAGCGTGCTAAGAGCCACCAGGGATAGGGAGAAGTGGAAGGCTATGATTGCCTACGTCCTGAAAGGACAAGGCACATAGAAGAAGAACAAGTAGTGTGATGAATATGCCGCCCAAAATTGCAAAAGTATTTTTGATGCAGCCTATATATAGGGTTAAATTATGATCATGTTAAGCTCCAAGATTGTTGTTTTTTAGTAGTTTTACTGATGAAGGGCATTTTGGAAAGGGGGTCTGGCAGGAACGACAAAATAAATAAATTAAATTAAATTAAAAAAAACACACCCTAGAAGTGAAGATCTCATAACAGTGTTCTTACGAAACTTCGAAGTTGGCATGAACCTGCTCAGTTAAAATGACAAATTCCGTGCATTAGACCTATATATTTACGCGTTACTCTTCAGTAATGAATTGAGTTCTCCCCATGGCCGGCACCGCATATATATAAGACGCTAAAATTTACTCCTCTCTATTTCCATCCGCCTATGGCTTAGGGAGTAGAGACTCCGACTGACACCAAATAGGTCGAGTTCGATCCCGGCTGTAAGCAAGTGAATGTCTAGCCACACTGATGAGCTGTGATACAGCGAAACAAACTTGTATGTGGATGACTATTATATATGATGATTGATGTTCGACTCTCGCAGGCGAGGAAGACCAGGACTTCTAGGTAGAAGTCATGACTTGCACGTTAATTTGATTTAAGTGAGGGAGAGTTGTGCATAGTCGTCAGTCTCACTCTCTCTTCTCATTCCATCTGGGTCTGGTGGCACGACATAGGCGAGACTTGCCGGAGAATGTCAGGGATGCAGTGAGTAGCCAACAGTGATATTATTGTTTTCACTGTGCCCTGAATGCGCTCCACAGCACTTAGGTAGGCATTTTTCTTTAATTATTTCACAACAGGTTGCCACGACATGCCCTGGAGACTGGTTGTCTGCCAAGGCCATGGAACCCAATATGCCCTGTTATTTAACCCATAACTGACGGAAAGGGACGGATTAATACGTTTCCCAAGGGTATTTGCGCCTAAGCGACTGCAGGGCATTCAGCCTGAATTCCAACTCGGTACCCCGATTTCTTGTTCCGAAAAATCAACTGCACCACAACGCACATCAATCAAGAACGCACACACACACACTACCGGCCATAATTATTAGGCCACCCCAGTGTTTTAAAAAAATGATGTATTTCATACTATTTTTTAGTATTTATTACCAAGTGGATAATTTTAAACGAAAATACAATGGCGCTTTTGTTCTTATTACTTTACAAAATTTTACAAGGCAGCCAGGAAGCATTTGCTTCGGCCAGCCAATAAGAAGAAGAGACTAGCATTGCAAAGAGAGCACAAAAACTTGACACCAGAACAGTTCATTTGATGCACATGTTATTGTATTAACAAAAGAACCATTCTATTTTCATTTAGAATTATTCACTTGGCAATAAATACTAAAAATAATATGAAATACACAAAAAACTGGAAAGCCGTAAAAAAAAAAGCCGGAATAATTTGGGTTAAATAGTAGAATAGACTGAACTATGTAGTCTTAGGTGGTTATCACTTTAAGCGATGGAAAACTTTCAATTTCAAACTGTGGAGAAGGCTTCCTTCTCTTTCCGAAGAATGTATAGCGACCCACAGATAATGAAGAAATGAAACCAGCTGAGAGCCATTACCTCCAACGTCCTTAATCGATACGGCATTAAAAGGTATGGGATCTACATCAGCAAATACTAGATGATCTCAATCGAACTTGATGCAAATAAGGGGCCTTTATCCCGAGAGAAGTAGATTCTGTGACGAAGCCTGTATGTATTGGGCTTACCGTAAGAGAGAAGAAAATTTGCTTTCAGAGTTGCAGCAGATCACCAGAGAAGCCATATGCATTAGATGGAAAAACTGAAATTAGATCTCCGAACCATCAGTTGATTCGGGCTCCACAGTATGTCAGTGACTGCTGTGGACCCCTAAACTAGAGGTCGACTTTTATTTTAGCTCTCAGTCAGTTAAGTGCCATACGATTGAGCGATCATGTCTCGAAAGAGACATGACTGACTGGGCAGTAGGCTGCCATTATATTCTGCGGTATACTAGGCTGTAGAACCCAATCTGTCCTGTTATTTAACTCATAGCTGGAGGAAAGTTAATATCTTTTTATAAGCGAATGCAACAAATTCAACTAGAATTCGAAAACGGCTCTCCACACATCCCTATCTATTTTACCCTACAGTTATAACAATTAGATTTTATCTAATTTCGACACATTTTTATTTATTTATTTATTTATTTTTTCATTTATTTTGAAAAATAAAAATAAATAAAGGAATAAATGAAGACACAATGAAGTTTATATAATTGTCTTATATATTTACCGTACTTTCCAGTCTTGATAAAGTTTAAAAACATATCCGAGGCCTTGTTAGCGTCCAACCTCTCTTTCATCGTTGGGATGTGGCGAACCTCTCACTGATCTATTGCTACTTCCAGAGAAAAGTGTTCGGAGGAACTACATTCGTTGGTTCCTGTCATGGTACCGACATTGTAGCAAACTACTGACATTCATTGGTGAGAAGTCAGTTTCACCTGAACAGCTTCTTCCCGGGAACAACTCCCAAGAAGGTATTTTCCCGATCACTACAATCTTAATAAGTTCAAGTCTAGAGTTAACCGCTATCGTCGTTTCGTATCCGTGTATATATATATATATATATATATATATATATATATATATATATATATATATATAAATTTATCTTAGAACACGTCTCGAAAGAAACCACCGAGTACAAACGCAGAGGGGAAAAAATGGTAACAAAAAAGAAACGAACTAAGCACTTGAACATTAGTCAAAGTACTAGTCGAAAGAAAAAAAAACCCCGAAACGAGTAACATAACATGAAAGCGCTCAATACACAAGTAGAGCTAACAAGAAAGAAAGTAGCTAACCTAGGGAGCCAACGAACCTAGCAAGGTTTCACCAATTTGGATTTTCAGGGAAAGATGGCCAACTCTCCCTGAAAATCCAAATTGGTGAAACGTTGGTAGGTTCGTTGGCTCCCTAGGTTAGCTACTTTCTTTCTTTATATATATATATATAATCGTTTCACCTTAGCAATGCGGGACCCTCCATTAGTGTACAGGGGGTTACAGTGAGAGAAAAGAGTGGATAATGAAGAAAGGATAAAAAATTAACGCGATTCAAAAAAATAAAAAGAGTGATAATTGATAATACATTTCAATTGTTGCTGATTGTAGTTATTAGGCAAGCAACTAAACGTAAGGGAATTCCATAGTTCGAAAGTGCATAAAAAGAAACTGTTCGAGTAGAAGTAGAGGTTATATCTATTTCAATGGTAAATGGTGGAACCTAGCAGCACGCTTAAATTCTCGTGGGCGTGGTCAGAACAGCAGCAGAAAAGCCCATCAGAGAAGTTGGCACGAAAATATTTCCTAGAATTGACAGAGGGTACCCACGTCACGTCGTTGAGAAAGTGACTAGAGTCAAGATGCCATATATATATATATATATATATATAGAGGTTGTTGAAGTTATATATATTATATAAAAGTGTTATACATATATATATAAGTTGCTGATGACGTATAAATATATATAACTTACATATATATGTATATAATTATATATATATATATAACGTCACTATAGTTATATATATATAAGTTATATATACATATAGCTTATATATATATATATATATATATATATATATATAAATTCAACAATCTTTATATATATATGTATATATATATATATATATATATATATATATATATATATAGTCATCCGCAGAGAGATCTGTTTCGCTGTATTACAGCTCATCAGTACGGTTATATATGCGATTGCTTTTAACCCAGGATTGAAACCCAACCGAACTGGCGTCAGTCGGCGATTCTACTTCTGAGCTATGGGCGCTCGGTAGAAGGAGGCAGACTTTTAGCATATGATGTATCTTGCGCCAATAGTCAACGCGCTCTAATTCGTTACTGAATGAGCGATGCGTTGAAGCTAGAGTGGCTACTGTTTTTTCAGAGTCTACCATTCCAGAGTGGCCAATCAGGGTGTGAGAGCGTAAATATATATATATATATATGGATTGTTGAATATATATATATATATATATTCAACAATCCTTACATATATATACACATTGGGGATAAAGTGACTGGAGTTGAGATGCAATGTTATATATATATATATATATATAAAACTTTGCATCTCAACTCCAGTCACTTTATCCCCAATGTGGCATAGCATCCCTCTGTCTCTTCCACAAATATTTTCATCGCAACTGCTCTTATATGCTATTTCCCCTGGTGCATCGTCCACGTGAATTTTAACGTTCTACTAGATTGGCATCTAGGTCCCACGCGTTTACTGTTGAAATACTTTAATATAACCGCCACTTCTATTTGAACAGTTTTTTTTATCCTTTCTTCAACACCTCCCTCTATCCTGCCTTTTCTCTCACTGTAACCTCATGCGCTCCAGTGGTGATTACACTTTGCTTGGGTCAAAATGATTATATAACTGGATGTTTTTGAATGTGTTTATATGCAACGAACATCATCACGAACAAATCGTTTCACGAACAAATTTTAGGAATAAAAACGGTGTCTCGAGCAACGAACACGCAAGCCCGGGACAAGGTTGGGTGTATCAGTTTCCTCTTCGAATTGGCCTGGTCGAATTGGCCTTGTCTTGCACTGAATTTTATTTTGTGCGTGTTTTTATTTTTAAATTCTTTTTAAAATTTAAAATTTTTTTTTTATTTAATAAATCATTTAAATAAAGGCAAGACGAGTTTCCAAAGAAGGATAACGATAGCAAGAAGGTGAAAAGGTGAAAAGATAAATCACACGAATCATTTTCAAAGCCCTCTTCC
This sequence comes from Ascarosepion bandense, assembly GCA_037127315.1. Lineage (NCBI taxonomy): Eukaryota > Metazoa > Mollusca > Cephalopoda > Sepiida > Sepiidae > Ascarosepion > Ascarosepion bandense. Next base: position 7,926,079 of record JBBBDQ010001462.1, on the reverse strand, counting down.
TCATTCCAGAAAATTTCAACTGCCTTTTCCTTTTGTTAACTATGTTTCCTTTTTGTTTCTTTTTTTCCCCAAACCACGTCATTACTCCATGGTATCTTCAGCATCCTTCCGTAGAACTACATTTCTGCTACTTCGAGTCTTTTAAAGGGACAATCAAGTTAGCCAATGTTGCAAGAGGAGTGACAGTTCTTATTGACCAAATATCACAGACGTTTGAAGGAGTGGATAAATTGCAGCTGTTTTGGATAAACGAAAAACAGTTAGCTGGTGATATGATTTCTGACGGCAGCAGGTGTGAAAATGATTTTCATTTGAATATATTCAAATGAAAATCATTTTCACAACAATGGTCTAACATTACCTGAGGACGAGATAAAAATCTCGAAACATAGAAATTTCCGTGTAGCAATGTAGACTATATTAGTTTGAAATAAAAACAAAACTATATATATATATATATATATATATATATATATATATATATATAATTATTGTTGATATTCCCTCAATTTTTATCAGTTACTCAGAATTTTACCCTATCAATATATCAAATAAAGCAGATCTTTATACAATAATTTATCATATGCAATATGCACGTATATATATATATATATATATATATATATATATGTGTGTGTGTGTGTGTGTGTGTGTGTGTGTGTGTGTGTGTGTGTGTGTGCGCGCGCGCGCGTGTGTGTGTGTGTTGTTAGTGTGATCTTTAAATTCGGTGTCCATACTGCTTATATTTACATATGCTGTATCTCATATAGTGAACATTTCATTACATAAATATAACTTTTGAAAATTCTCTCTCTCTCTGTCTCAGTCTCTGTCTCTTTCTCTCTCTCTCTCTCTCTCTATATATATATATATATGTATATATATATATATATGTGTGTATGTGTGCGTTTCTGTGTGCGTCTGTCTGTGTGTATGTGTGCATGTTGGATAATCGATAATAGATGACGTGGTTGCGTCCGACATGAATATTTCTGTCCAAGAAAATGGAATTTAAATGCTGATCTTCTTGGGAAATAGGTCACGCAGAAAAGTTAAAAAACAACTTTTTCTCCTTTACTCGGTATGAACGCTAACATCAAACGGAGTCTATTTTACCACACACACACACACACACACACCCACACACACACATTGATTGTTTATAATAATTAGTTTTTGGTCATAATAAAATTAGACCAATACAGTTGTATTAAAAAGTGTTCAATACATTTATATTGTAGAACTTTTGAATATTCTTCATTTGTAAACGAGTTATTACGCGACCTAGGTTTCTACCATCTGGTGACTTCAGGCGATTTGCAATAACTGATTTTACCGATTTTTTACGGTGTTTTTTTAAAGAACGCTCACGTAACGGGGTATCACCCAAATACACCTTTAAGACCAGGTGGGCCAATCAAAATAGAAAACTTAAAAAATGTACAAAATTGGCTAGCCATGTGTGGAAACTGAAATTAAAATATGGAAAAGACTCAGACATAATATGGAGTATAGTGAAAAAAGTCAAGCCTTACAACGGTGGCAAGATATGTAGACTGTGCCAGGAAGAAAAGTTAGCGATTATGTCATTCCCAAACAAAAATGAATTACTGAATAAAAAAAACAAAATTTGTGAATAAGTGCAACCATACCATAAAATACCTATTAGGTTCATACAACCACGGATGAAAATGTTATAATTTCTTCTAATTTTAAAAATTGCTCGTTCAAAAATTGCTCGTTACGTGAGCGGTTAAAAAATTTCCCCTTTACGAGAGCATTCTTAAAAAAACGGTAAAATCAGTTATTGCAAATCACCTGAAGACACCACATGGTAGAAACCTACGTTACGTAATAAATCGTTTACAAATTATGAATATATATATATATATATATATATATATATATATATATATATATATATATTCTTATGTTTACTTGTACGAAAGTGAATGTAAGGAACTCGAATGGAATTCGAACTCATGTCACTGATTTCTTTTGTCTCGAGCCACTAACTTCTATTCCACCAGATTATAATAAGACAGCTCTTTCTGTATGAAGGCCAAAAAGTCCAGAAGTAAATTCTAAATTTCAAATCTATGGACAATTGTGGATCTGCTGGAATATTGTGAACTAGATTGATCTGGATTAGGCACAATGTTAGGCACTAAATATGGTTTAGTTCTGGAACGTTTGGATCCTAACACGCCGAAGATTACGGGAAAGATCATTATAGCTATCTGTCTAAACTTATTTATAAATGGAACTTTGTCTGTGTGTGTGTGCGTGTGTGTGTGTGTATCCGTTACCTATAGACTCCGAAACGGCTGAACCGATTTTCTTGAAAACGAACACAGTTGTACAATAAGGGTCTGCGAGTGTTCTTAGCTAGGTTTTGTATCGAGGTACCCCTGATAAATATCGAAAATCGATAATCGAAAAAATCGGTTTATAGAAGGAGTGGTCCGATTTTAATCAAATTTCATACACTCATAGACAAAGACATAAGAAACGATATTCAGAAGTTTCAATGTTGCAGTTCTTAAAATAGTGCAGAAAATTGATAATATATATATATATATATATATATATATATATATATAAGAGGCAAGATCTTTGTTTTCTTTGTCTGTTTATCTGTTTGTATGTCCTTTATACAAATCCACAATTTTTATCCGATTCTCACCAAACTTCATACAAATATTCTTTAGGCTGAGTCTGAGCTCCAGGACCATGGATTAGTTTTAAATTTTTCATTAGAGCCGGGCAAAGCCGGGCTATACTGCTAGTATATATATAAGCAAATAAACATGATATATACATTAAGAGTAAGAGCGTGAAAGAAACATATATACATATGCAGGATACGATAGATAAGTTGTGGTCAATTTATATTTTTAATTTTGCACATTCGCGTTGACAACTGTCAGTTAGAAAAAGAGTACCATGACACAATTCATCTCTTCAGAAATTTGGAAACGTTATGCTGTACTCTTTGGCATTCGCACCGGAAGCTCTAATACGAACATATCAGAATGTTTCGGTGTCAATTTGAGAGCAGTGCAGATTATTCCGAAATAATTGGCTCAGTCTAATAGTAATTACGATGCTGTCTGGAGTGATCACTATTGATGGTGACGTTGTGCCTTCATTCATCTTCCCACAGGACCTCAAACTCAACATGGAGGCCTACAAGTTCCATGAAGAGGTATTGCTGATCTGGATCAAGAGGGTGGCTGTTGGAAGACCCTATATCTGGTAATGGGACTCTGCAGCCTGCCACACAAGTAGGAGACCCTCAGTCATGACTCTCAGTCAATTTTTGCGACTATATCACTTCTTCCACCTGGCCACCTAACTTCCGAGACTGCAACCCTTTTGAGTATTATGTGTGGGATGCAGTTGAGCAAGAAACCAACAAAACTCCTTGTAGTAAACTGAATGTAAGAATTAGGGCAGCATTCACTAACTTAAACATGGAGACAGTCCAGAAGAGATACAAGAGATTCCGAAGTCTTCTGAAGGCTGTAGTTGAAGACAATTGTGGTTTTATTGAATAAATTTACTCTTTAATCATCATCATCATTCTGCGGCCTCGGCCGAGATTCAAAATCTTGTCAGTAGCTGAATACTTGATGCTTCGCTTGAGCTACCAAGGGTGTTTTTATCGTGACACCATCACTAGATGGGTTGCCTACCACGGCTTAAGAGAGGCCCATTCACCCTCATTGAGAGAAAGATATCCCGCGCCAGTTGCCCAGCCTGGTATTTTTATATCCCAACTCTTTAGTATATCAAGATATTTTTGCAGTTTTGGTGAATATATTTGTTAAAATGAGTTGTCAATGTTCTTTTCATTTTTGCGTTATTTAAACGACAATTCATGCATCGCACGCTGTATGTGTGCTTGTGTGTGAGCGTATTAATGCAAGTTCGGATAAATGTATACCAAGATCACGTTAAAAACTGTCTCCGTTATTCACATTTTCAAAAGGCATAAACATTCAAAATTTCAACCTCCTGAAATACAAGCAAAATCCTTTGTTGGGACAAATGTATTAGTTGTTAAATGATTTTCAAATCCCTGTCCCAAAACCTGATAAGGGCTCGTATTGTTGAAAGCACTAAATCAGAAAAATTTTGACAAAAGATCACTGGCTTTCCATGCACGTTCATTTGTAACTACCAACAAAAAACTACGTAAGTTTTAACAAAAACACCACACACACACACGCACACACACGCACACACTTATATTGTGTATTTAGGCAACAATCCCTCTTTTATCCAAGTTTCGTTAAAAATGACAGACAAGTTATTATGGTTAATCTTTTTATATGATTTTTCATGTGATTTTCTTTTCCATACATTAATATATATATATATATATATATATATATATATATATATATATATATATACTAGCAGTATAGCCCGGCGTTGCTCAGGTGTAATGAAAGCTTTAAAACTAATCTATGGTCTTAGTGTTCAGACTCTTTGGACGTTGGCACGAAAGACTAAAAAGCAATAGTTGTTTTTTCCTGGTATCGATATCAAATTTTCTGCACTATTGTAAGAACTGCAACATTGAAACTTCTGAATATCGTTTCTTATGTTTTTGTCTATGAGTGTATCAAATTTGATTAAACTCGGACCACTCCTTCTATAAACCGATTTTTTCGATTATCGATTTTCGATATTTATCTGGGGTACCTCGACACAAAACCTTGCTAAGAACACTCGCAGATGCTTATAGTACAACTGTGTAAATTTTCAAGAAAATCGTTTCAGCCGTTTCGGAGTCTATAGGTAACACACACACACACACACACACACACACACACACAGACAAAGTTCCATTTATAAATAAGTTTAGATAAAAATTATCTGAATGTTTTATTTAGCCAAGCGCTTTCAGTTATACTCAAAGATGGATTTTATTTTACTTTTAACTGAATATATAGATTGTTTTGTGTAAGTATGTAGAGTCATAGGTATGTTTTATATTCCAAACACGGTCAGCACATTGTGTCCGTGTTCAAAATTGATATTTTTTTTATTAATAATGCTTTATTATTTTAACCATTTTTTTTTACATGAGGATGATGCTATTGTATTTGCATTATCAGCTAGTATGTTACGAGTAGAGTTTGATAGGTCTCCATGTGTATTTAAATGACATTTAATAGAGCTATGATCAGAGAGATGTAACGTGAGTCTTCTTGTTAAACATGTAGTAGTATATCAAATGTAATTATTTACAAATTTGGATTTAATTCTGAAAGTGTGACAGAAAGCGCTTGGATAATAAATAATACGAACAAATTTTACATAATTCAAGTTCTGAAAAGAAAAAAATTATAAGATCAGATGAAAATTGTATACAAATCTTAACCAAAGCACCTTGTCAGTCATTTTTAACGAAACTTGCATATATATGTGTGTGTGTGTGTGTGTGGATGAAGAGAGAAAGAAAAGACAGAAGCAAGTGCAAAGTGAGATAGATAGATAGATAGATAGATAGATAGATAGATAGATAGATAGATAGATAGATAGATAGATAATTTTAGGTTTCGTTTAATCTGGGGTATTCGAGAAAATGGGGTAATAAAGATTCTCTTGACACAGTCTCTCAAATGAGTTGAGGTCGGACTCTCTTGCAAAATCAAATACGTAGACATAAACACACACACACGCACACACACACACACACACACAAACAAACACACGCACACACTAAAGCACACACACACAAACACACACACACACACACACACACAAACAAACACACGCACACACTAAAGCACACAAACACGGACACACACATTTATATGTCTACGTATATGAATAAATACAAACGGAAGATATGTATATTTATTATTATGTACGTTATAGCTCTGTTATATTACACTGAGCACTGTTTTATTAACAGTAGAAAATATTTTTATATATGCGTCTACTTGCGTGTATATGTATATTTATTGATATATATATATATATATTCCGGTGCGAATGCCAAAGAGTACAGCATAACGTTTCCAAATTTCTGAAGAGATGAATTGTGTCATGGTACTCTTTTTCTAACTGACAGTTGTCAACGCGAATGTGCAAAATTAAAAATATAAATTGACCACAACTTATCTATCGTATCCTGCATATGTATATATGTTTCTTTCACGCTCTTACTCTTAATGTATATATCACTGTTTATTTGCTTATATATATACTAGCAGTATAGCCCGGCGTTGCTCGGGTGTACTGAAAGCTTTGAAACTAATCCATGGTCCTGGAGCTCAGACTCAGCCTAAGGATATTTGTGTGAAGTTTGGTGAGAATCGGATAAAAATTGTGGATTTGTATAAAGGACATACAGACAGATAAACAGATAAAGAAAACAAACATCTTGCCTCTTATATATATATATATATATATATATATATATATATATATTATCAATTTTCTGCACTATTTTAAGAACTGCAACCCTGAAACTTCTGAATATCGTTTCTTATGTCTTTGTCTATAAGTGTATGAAATTTGATTAAAATCGGACCACTCCTTCTATAAACCGATTTTTTCGATTATCGATTTTCGCTATTTATCAGAGGTACCTCGACACAAAACCTAGCTAAGAACACTCGCAGACGCTAATAGTACAACTGTGTAAATTTTCAAGAAAATCAGCTCAGCCGTTTCGGAGTCTATAGGTAACGGATATACACACACACACACACACACAGACAAAGTTTCATTTATAAATAAGTTTAGATATATGTATATATATATATATATATATATATATATATATATATATATATATATAGAGAGAGAGAGAGAGAGAGAGAGAGAGAGAGAAGAGAGAGAGACAGAGACAGAGACAGAGAGTCAAAGAGATAGCTAGCTAGCTAGCTAGATAGATAGATAGATTGGTATGATAACTATTTTGCTTACATTGAACGTTGATCCTCCAGTTCATCTTGCATAGAAGCTATATCAACTTTTAATTCGGCGTTTTCTTTATTTGCCTCCTCAAGCAACTTTTTGGTTTCGTCGATTTCGGTTTGATAGATTTCCTTCATAGGTTCAGCATCAAATTCTTTCCTTTTCTTTTTGAGGGCATCACGAAGTGCTTTGTTCTCGGTTTCCAAGGTTCGAACCTGTGAGATGTACTGCGCAAGCCTGTCATTCAGGTTTTGCATATCTTTCTTCTCCCCCTCTCGTTTGTTCTTCATCTCACCCATCCCTGAATGGGCTATGTTCCCGGCGATCCCCGCGGTCATGCCCATGGATGCACGTTGGCCGCTCATTCGCATCGAATGCATACCCATGTTCATGCCCATGCCCATGCTGCCGAACGTAGGGGCAGTTGCTGATCTTCGAGTAATAACAATCTGCTGTTTTTGAGTACGGGGCGTATAACTGATATGAGAATGACGTTTCTCTGTTTCACCCATTTTTTTTTAGATATAAATTTACTCTTGCTAAGTGGAGTTAGTAAAACAGAAAAGTCCTTCGGCGAGTGAAAGCTTAATCGATGGATAAGTTCCAAGCAGTGAGGTTGATGTGAGTCTGTACACTCCGGTTACTCTCCCAACTGTGACTGTTTCGATGTCTACTCGTGCTTTTATACTTGAGCCTGTATTTCGGACGAGATTTCATAAACACGAGACGTGGCAATGGGCGGGGGTTGCTAACTGAAGCGCAACAGCATAATTGTGCCAAGATTTTATATATTTTGATGTTTTTTTTTTGTGAGAAACTCCTGAGCTAAATAAAAGCCTTATATTTACGTGAAATGCAGGATTATCTCTTTCTGGTTCAAACAATGTCTTTCCATTAAATTTCCCACTTGTTTCCCACTCTTTCCCATTTTCTCTTTCTCTCTCTCTCTCTCTCTCTCTCTCTCTCTCTCTTTCTCATAGACACGCACGTACACGCAAACACACAACCCACACATATGTGTATATTTTTATATCCATATGCGTGAATATGTGTGTGAGAACAAGAGAGATCTATAACGGTTGTAAGCATTAAAACGTATATAAAGAAATATATGACCAATAAACAAAATAATATCAACGTTAAACAGATTTTAATAGATAGCACCAACATTTTATACAGGGCACAATGCAAAGAAAGATTCTAAGTGCTCGAGGCAATTGTAATAAATGAAAAGCAGACGACATTAAATAAGGTGTCTTTCTCCATAAAGGACCGCACCATACTCAAGTGTGTTTAATAAATAAATATATATTTATATGTATATTTATTTATTCGGAAGTCAGCCGAAAATATAATAAAAATATTTAAAAGGTCTACTGTATTAAGCATTTTTTTATATAAATGTATACGGGCCTAATTAAATTCTGACCAATAAGTGGTTAATATATATATATATATATATATATATATATATATATATATATATATCGCGCTAAATTGTAATGATGCTTAGTGATAAAATTGGTGTGTTTTTTTTTCAGTAGTTTATTGATAGAAAAGCATTTTAGGCAAGCAGATTTTTTGCTCGATATCACGACAGGTATAGAACATTAATTGAATTAATGTGAAAAATATTG